>DWQT01001268.1:0-17504 GCA_018244895.1 Myscelus amystis hages
TCTCAGGTCGACTACAGATGTGCCTCCACCCCTGAGGACTAAGCTTGAACGCCTCGAAAAAGTATGTCTCCCTTACCACCTTCAAACCTGAACACAGCAGCGTTTAACACTGCTGTTATAAGGCAGAAATAGATGTAGCGGTGGTGCCGACGGAGTCGATCCACAGAGTGTTCTACTACCTTTAAGATGTCCTGTCTCATAAAAATAAATAATATATTAAAGGATAAAAACATTTTGGATGTAGAATTACTATTTTTTCTATACACTAAAATTTGTAACTTGGCTTTCACTAATATATATTCAAATCTCGTTTTTCTGTGACAATAGGATTAAATAACCAAAATATATTACAATACACAACATGCCAGTCTAGTAATAAACAGCATTTATTTAGGCTATAAAAGTAAATAACATAAAGAAAAATAAATCGTCAAAGGTTTTAAATATTCACATTCGTGAATATGAAAAAGATAAACTCGTTCTTATTAAAGGCCGAAATCACAATGGCATAAAAACCCCCAAACGTATTGTACACGTATATCATATTGGTATGGTTCACGTCACGCGCCCTCCAACCCGCCATTACTCACGACCAACCAAAAGAGACCTCGGCAAAAAGAATAAACACAACTTACAAAGGAACAAATGGCAACACTTTACGTGTCTCACAACTTAAACGTCCTTAGAGAAATGGAATTCTAGATAATGTTACTATTCGTCTCCGCTAAACGCAATATTATATGTACTTTTGGAGAACGGGTAGTACATTATTTAGTTGTGGACGTGGGAAGCGCTAGATCCATGTTAAATGCGCTTCAGTACAGGTTTTTTGTTATCTTTTAAAAATAATAGCAATCAGGTCCTACGGAGTGCAAGGCAAGTTTTACATAATCATAACTACTGTTACATAATAACTCACGACGCTCGAAAATAATCAATTTATTTGTACTGATTTTGCAATGATTCAATGTCATAAATAAATGACTTCTATATGTAGAAGCCAAAAGGCATTAACAAAAAATAATAACAGTTGCTCCTAAAGCTTAAATAAATAATAATAGCTGATCCGGTCAACCTCGTTCCACCTGACGATCAGATTTGTTGACCATATATTTTGGTGCATGAGTTGCACTCTTTAGTGAAGCACCTTGTGATATACGACATATTTCGTTTTGTTATCAGGCGTCAATATTCCACGTATAATGACTCATGAAAAAGATTCAGACCACAAAATTTAAGAATTAACTTTGTGATTTGTTAATCTTCATGAGGAATGCGAAACGATCCATAAATTGAAGTTCTATAAGCTCAAACGGCATATCGATGGAGAAACACGCGAATCCTCGGAATAAGAACTTCCTCACCTTTACATTTTCCTTTTAGTATCATGGCATAAATCACATTGATCATCAGTTTACTAAGCACGAAACGCGGTCCGTTACATACTTTTAGCTGGTTTAGGTTTCGAAGCCTGATTACTACCAGCCAACCTTTAGTCTTAAATTGTAGGGTGGTAAGCTAGGAGCATACACAGAGTTTAAAAAATCACTTGGTTAGTTGGTGGTTTCATCTTCGTTTATTGAACAGTCAATTTATTTGTATAAATGCACTGTACCAATGACTTCATTTTCTCAATTGCGTAAATAAAGTCATCCACATATTTATTCTTAGCCGCCATAATTGCTCACTCACTCAAACATTCCTTATTTTTGTGGTTAGCAATGATGTTAGGGAATACTTTGTGGTTAAGTTCGTCTTCCGATCACACAAAACTAAAAACTTTTAGACGAACTGAAATTAATCCGCTAGATTCGTCGACATTTCCTAACTCGACCTTTATCGATTGTCAGCAATTGTGCAAAGAAGTCAGCCAAGGAAACACTATACTATACCTAGACACCGACTCCAAAGATAACAATATGTGTACCTACAGATTGATGAGGAGAAAACTAAGTTCATTATTAAATTGAAGAAAAATACGTAATTATTTGCTTACTTTTTAGCGCGTATTCCTTTGATTTTTAGTGAAACTGAAGTACACTCACCAATAGTCATGGTTGCCATGTTCAGATCTGGACCAAAAAAAAATGGGACTCTACGGGAAACACCAGCTTTCGGTAAAAAAAATCCAAATCGATTCACGACGGCCGATATTATGCGGTAGCAAACATAAAAAAAATACAGACGAATTGAGTACATCCTCCTTTTTGAAGTTGATCAAAAATATGATCAAAAGGCTTGAAGAAAATGTGTTAATAAAAACTATGCTAATGTTTCAAATATCTATGGCCGATAGTAGCGACTTATGTCGCTGGTAAAGGTATTTATAATAAGAAAGTTGATACTCTTACGTACAGTCAACACCTGATCTACGCTTAAATGTACGGCCGCTACTTATTTCCTCAAATACGTTTGTGGCCGGATATAAAGATAAACCGAATTTCGAGATCATTAGCTTAATTATGCAATATTAAATACGGTCAAGTAACACAATAACAGAATGAATGAATGTGGAACACAACAGATATCTTTTGTACGAAACCAACCAGCTTTGCAGTTAGAATGGGATGTTTCGAGGAGAAATCGGAACAATGACCGGTAGAGCACCACAAAGCTAAGTTCGTACCGCGGCGGTCCGGTGGCGACAAAGGAACAATGCCCGACCCGGATATTTGACGGAAAATAGGCAAGTCGCGTTTTTCGTCATACACTATAGAATTTAGTTTATAAGTAAGATAAGTGAAAAAAACGAAAACTTAACGTACAACTTCAATAGAGGATATGAAAAATAAAATGATATAGAAAAGAATATTTAAAGTCTAAATTACACAGTTGAAAAAATAATCGCTCCGTGGTATGATATTCGATCTCCCATTCTCCGAGGTTTGGGTTCAAATATTGGCGACCCTCTGACTGACAGACATAACTCAAAATTTAAATAACATTTTTTTTTCACCCTTTAATGGCCCGCTGCTGGACCGGGTCTCCTCTCATAGTGAGAGGGATTAGGCCATAGTCTACCACGCTGGCCAAATGCGAATTGGCAAACTTCACACATCTCAGACAATATTATACAAACTTATAAGATCTCTAAGATGTGCAGGTTTACTCACGATGTTTTCCCTTACCGTTTTAGCAAGTGATATTTAAATTTTACTTATAAAACGCACGTAATAAATCGGAGGTGCGTGCCAGGATCGAACCTAGACCCCCCGGAGTGAGAGACTGACTTTCAAACCTCTAGACTATCACTGCTTAAATAACATGAACTGATTATATCTGTAGAGAACAAAATGGCAAAAAAATGTATACTCATTAGCAAATTTTCACGGAAACATTTACCTCTAAGAATATTTTACGTCTTTGTAATCCAATGTGTATAATAAAAATAAAAGGTGACCCAAAGTTTCCAAGTCAATGATAAACTATAATAAAGGATCGTCATATCTCGCACCATAACCGTTTCATAAACAACAAAAAACGCGAACTTGATCAAAATTTATTGTTAGCAGTATAATGGTGCTTCGCCGAAAGTTTTATCTGTTACCCGACTGAAACAGCCCTAAGTCATCGAGGTGTCGTCGAGTAAATTTTTCTCATAAAAACGTTCCGCGTAATGCCTTTCCTAAGTCGATGAGACGAAATTTATTGCAGGTCGTAAAAAGTACATTGCTCGAGTAAACCAAAGGAATTTCGGAAACACACACACGGACATTCTCACGTCGTCACTCTGTCATGTGACGAACTTTATACTTTTGATCCGCTAATGTTCCAGTCCAAGTTAAAAGATTTTAATTTGTAAAATTTTCAGTTAAATATTTTCGTCCTTGTTTTTGATCGAATTACAAATGGGATTAAATGAAATTATGGTTAAAAAACCATGAAAATGAGTATGTTAATTTACATTTTGTATTAAATAAAGCAAATATGCTGTAAATATGACGACCCTTTTAGTGCGTTACTCCAACACTAGCCAGTTAACTATGCAAACGCTCGTTCGAGAACCAGCCGGACAAAAAGTTGAATTATGAATTTTAGTATGTTATAATATATTTTATGTTACGAAAATGTTTAAAGAACCGACAGTCGTCTCGTTGACGGACATAGGACGGACATATCCGGCACCGACCTCGAATATTATTGCAAAAATTCGACAGCTAGTGTAAATTGATTCAGCTTACAGAAACTATTATTAACAATATTTTTCAGTTATTTTATTTTTCTTTATTCTTTTTCACAACGGGTGGAACTAGCGCCACGTGATATTTGCTACAAATAAATACAAATGATAATTAAAATTTGGAGTAGAGACATAATGCTCTTATTTTTTACAGTTATAGTTCAATACATACATTATATATTGGTTACACATTGCCAATTAGACTGCAGGAGTCGGACTGTTAAGAAACTAGTGTACATAGTATTTGCTAGTACAATTACAATTAGTAGTAGTTAGTATCTGTGCTGTTCAAGGTCGCGTACAGGTCGGGTTTTATATAAATATTGATCCGCAACCACACCATCCAGACCAAGTATTTATAGTTTTAATAATACCTTCGTCGCGGTACAATTAAGTGTGATACGATTGAACGGCCCTAGGGATGATCATCAATCGTCTAATATTTTGTACGTATTAGTGATGGTAATAAAGTGTGGAAACAAATAATGTCCTAATTAATGTGAAGACAAGTAATAAAACATTCTTTAGGTGAAAAGGTATGTTTATCTGTCTACGAACGCCGTTAGTTAAATTATTAGCGAAATGCTACATAAAAGATATTACAAATAACATTTTAAGCTAAGCCACAATGTACGATAGTCACTAGCCCTATCAATTCCATCGGCCGGAGTTCTCCTATCACTTATAAATAGGAATTTCCTCGAAGTTTCGTACCCATTAATATTTCTCCGACGGCGTCCCGAGCCCCTGAAAAGAATATTTCATTCTTTTGAAGCTGCAAACTGAGTACAATCAAATTACCATTTGAAAGGCACCTATTTAGGCGTTCAACGGTTTTTGGCGCTTTGTTTGTGAATTAGAAACATAAGTTATAAAAAAATCAAGCTTTTTTTGAAATAAAGTTCCGTATTTATAAATTTCCAAAACGATATCATTTCAACCAGCCAATTTAATTAACCAAATTTTTAATAGATACCTATGTAATATTTCATTATTTGTATTTAAAAATAACAATAGGGAAATAAAAATAATTAACCTGTTTATCCAATCTTAGCGCGGCTAAAAAGTTCGAAGAAACATCTCATGGTAGGCATGAGTCGGTGGATCGAACAAACAGTAATCCTCTTCAGAAAATTACTACGTATTTTTAAACATTTTTGTGGTAAAGGGGAGAAATCATGGAAAGTTAAAGTTAAAGTTGAAACTTCCCATACCAACTGCAACGTAATGCTAGATAAAAATTGTAATGTTCAAGAAGAATATGTATCTCCAGCACGCAGGTCCAGTGGAAGACGATAATACCGTTATATCTTAAATTATACCATTACATCTTAGATTATTTAAAATTATCACTTAATCTATTGCTCACAATAATCCATGGTGTATGTGAAGCAGGATTAGAAATTGATCCACTCTAAACAGTATAATAATAATAATATATTATCTCTTATTTCCTATTTTCAACGTTTCCACAGAACAGCAATCATTAATATCCCTCGGATAGTACTCGTTTGAATTCGAAAAATGTAGTGTTATAAAAATTCGAAAATTTCACAAACGCTTTTCCGGCTTTCATTTAAAGTTTAGACTATATTGGTATTTTGTTGCAAGATAATTCTTGCGTTTTTTGTTTTACACTTTCATTTTCAGTTTCATTGCAACTTGTTTTGTGCCACAGGTATATTTATTACATACAGCAGTTCCTGAAGTTAGTTAAGGGAGTTTCATCTCATTTTCTGATAGTACGTTCTCTAAACATATGTAAGTGAGAATGGGGAAAAAAATAGCAAAAAACACACACATCGCGAGAATCGCCACCGGCAGTTATGAGTGATTAAAAAACCGTTTATTATAATTGTATTAAATTAAAAGAGTAAGACTACAACGGTTAAAATGCCTGCATACCGTAAATGTCACATACTAGTAGTTCCAGCTCTATCGTGATAAAATATTAGGAAAAAAACAATAACACGGTGTGTTTCTCTGAAGATAATCCAAAATTAAAACTGAATAGCGCTGCTCAGCGGAAATAGAATGAAAAGTCTGAGTGCCTACTTAAAAATAAGAACACAAGGTACTCGCAACATCAGAATCACATTTTCGTGCCATTTCGTAGCGTTGCGCGGTGCAATGCACGGACATTACTCAAAATTATGAAATAAAGAGAAATGTACTCTAAAATGTTCTTGAGAACGTGCAACAGCTGAAACAAATCGCAGGCAACGTCCACCATGGCTCTAATGGATACAATGGAACGAAGTCGATTGGCTTGCTAAGGTCCATTCTACACTATATGTACTACATATATTGCGTGCATTCTTTGTAAAGAATACATTCCTTAAGCAAAGATATTGTCTTTAATAGGTAAATAATTCCTTCTCGAACTCCCTCATACTAAATGTGTATTTAGGCCTAGGAGTCGCGTAATTTTTAATGTAAATACGGTTATAGTTTTCGAATCTCATGGCTTATACTTATATAATATTAAAATTCTATAAGTTCGAGCAACAAAATAACAAGGGAAGTTAAATTGAAGCTTAAAATAATAAAAACTTGTAAATAATACTTTCTTAATGTCCATTAGTAAAAATATTTTTATACCAGCACAATGAAAATCGTGCAACTATTAAGGTTTTGTTACACTAAACTCGAGCTGTTACACTACACATGAAACAAATAATGAACTCAAATAGTAAATAAGTGTGCATCCGCCCTTAAGAATATGAAAGGGTAAATCTAAGCCAATTGATTTGTTCGAAGTAAAGTACTCGTGTCAAATTAAAGTTAATTTTTCACGAAATCTGTAGAAATTTGTCAAAAGAACTCTTGCAACGCTTCAAAAGCGTGCAATGTTTTCAATTCACGTATTACTTAATAGATTCGTCATAAATAATGTCCCACGACACTTCTACAAATCATAATAAAGCGTATATTACCTGCACTGAAAAATCCCTCGTAAAGTAACAATTGTTCGAGCACCGGTAGTATACAGGTTATAACGGATGCCCCCAAGCCCGATTATGATCGATGACAATAATAAACCGGGAAGGCGCCCTCGCTCATTATTTATTCTCGCACTTCAACGCTGCGGGCGGAAATTTTTCATGCAAATGTGGAAAGAAACGCGGGGCGAAGTTGATTTTGTTGAAGCACAATATAAAATGGTGCTTCTTACATTTCTTCTAACTTAGAATGTTCCTTTCTCTAAACACTATAAAATTTTAAAATTAGCTTACGTATTATTCAGTTATTTAATGCAAACATAAACTATCTAACTTATATAGTTTACAGCTTCGTAAAGGCAACAATAATTATATCCGTAGAATAACAGTACATACTAATCTTCTTTATAGAGATAAAAAGAAAACTATGTCGTCGTTACCTCTTTACGGTGTTGCTTGAGTTTGCAAAATTTATACATTTACATATGTACAACATTCCCACGTAACATTTCTTTTCTAACCCAGTCACCATATTACTATAAATTTTATAACATCTCTCTAGTGCCACAAAGAATAGCCGATAGTCCTTAAAGAAACTAAAGTGGATGGCCGATTACCTAACTACTAAACTTCTGGAGATATAAATTTACAAAGTACTAAAAAATGAATGCTGATCTTCGATTATTGTTTAAGAACAAAGTAATTTTAACTCACGTACCGTTCTTCGTCGGATGATATGTAAAGACTAGCTGATCTGGAAAGCTTCGTACCGCCTTATAAGAATTAAATAAAATGTCAAAGTGCGATAACTAACAATCAACAGACATCCAAAACAAAATACTAAAAAGCGTTATGTAAGTACGAAAAAAAATTAATCAATTAAATGCTTAGTGACACACAATATTTTTGGTCTTTTTTTGTCCGTGTGCGAAACGTGGAAACACCAAGTTGATTCCGCAAACTTCCTCCAATTGAACTTGCGATTTTTTATCGTCATTGCAAAAGCCAAACACACGGGAAATCATATACGCTTAAAATGGTAATTCCGCTGAAAACATCGGTATACGCGGGATCAACACATCTTCTTTATATTGACAGTTGATGATCGTTGCCTCAATGACATTATTTATCAGCTTTTTGACCGACTTCAAAAAGGAGGAGGTGTCTAGGTTTATAGTGTTTCCTTGGCTGACACCGACTGCACACACAATAATATGTGTACCTACATATTGAAGAGGAGAAAAGCAAGTTCATTATTAAGTTGTAGAAAAATACGTAATTATTTATTTACTTTTTAGTACGTATTAATTTGGTCTGAATTAGTTTTTCTTTGAATTCACTAACACCTATTTACCATTAACACCTATTTCAATAACTTTCAATTAGTATGTACAACACTGGCTTCTAACGACGTTGTTAAATATAAAATGCATGTAAAATCTGTAGAGGCACACGAGACCGACCTGGTGGTGCTGCGGCACGAGGTGGGCGTGACGTGGAGCGACGGGCGGCGCGAGCGGCGCGAGGTGACGCTGGCCGTGCGCGGCGCGCCCGCCGGCCACACGGCCATGGCGCGCACCGTGGGGCTGCCCACCGCCATCGCCGCCAAGATGCTGCTGGACGGTCCGCGGCTAAACACATTTTCTTACACTTCATTGCTCCGCCGTCTCTTCTAGCGAACGTTTTACACTGTTGTGTACCGCGCTCGCTAGTAGCGCATTGACAGTGTCGACACACACAATATATTCCTGTTATTCTGTTATATTATAGTCCTGTTAATCTGTTATATTATAGACCTGTTATTCTGTTATATTATAGTCCTGTTATTCTGTTATATTATAGACCTGTTATTCTGTTATATTATAGTCCTGTTATTCTGTTATATAATAGTCCTGTTATTCTGTTATAAGCAGTGATAGCCTAGTGGTTGAAATTCAGCGTCCCACTCCGGGGGTCTGAGGTCCATCCCGGCACTCACCTTTGTCTTGTTACCTGCGTTTAATAACTTAAATTTAAATATCTTTTGTTATAACGGTGAAGGAAAACATCGTGAGGAAACCTGCACACCTTAGAGATAATTTTTCTGAGGTGTGTAAAGTCTACCAATCCGCGCTTGGCCGGCGTGGTGGACTACGGCCTAAATCTCTCTCACTATGAGAGGGGGCCCGGTCCCGCAATGGACCACGAAAAAGGGTTAAAAAAATCTTGTTACTAATTTTTTTTATCTATTTAAAAATAACGCTTTCAGGTGAAATACAGCAACGCGGCGTGGTCCTGCCGTTTTCGCCAGTCGTGTACAAGAGCTTGTTGTCCAGACTGCGGTTTGAGGGTATCGACGCGAAGGAAGTTTGCATTCCGCTCAACTAATTGTTTAAAAAAATTTGAAATAATGTTTAAATATGAAGATTTTAAAATTCTAAAATTGCTATGGAATATGTAAATATTTAAAATAATTTATTGAATTGTAAGTTATAATAATAAATTGCACTCGTTTAGTAAGTTGTCTTTTAATTTTTACTAGCAATAGAAAAAGAATATAAGATAATAAAGATTTTTAACACTTGGTACTTGCTGCCTACCCCACTACCGATCTGATGTGATGATAATAATAATAATACATTTACCGCGCATACTACATTTGAGCGACATATTAAAAGCAATGAATAAGCTTAATCTTTGAAATACAGCCATACAATCGGATCGCCATTGTCACAAAGATGTTGTTAATAAAAAGTTTGTCAAGACACAAGCGACTCTTTTGACAATACACAACAAAGACCGTTCAGTTTATTAAAAAAAAACAAATAAAAGTTTTTGATTTCACCAGGGCAGCCGCCGAAAATGAAAATATTGATATGCAGTAATGTCATCTGGAAGAAAAAGGTCTGACATGATTGTCATTCATGTATCATTTTTTTGCTAACCTAAAATGTTTCATCAAAAGACTTGATTTCGCTGTTTTTTAGATATTTTTTACGTTATTTTTATAAATTTATTAAGCTAAATCTCGGCTGTGTCTTGATACGTCTCATTTTGCGCGGAGATTTTTACGTGAACAAATATTTTGAAATGATGACTTTGCGTTAAGTCATAATATAATGGAAAACGACCCGAATAACACAGTAAGTACAAACAGAAGCTAGGACCGCAGCAAAAGCTCCTAGGAGATAAGACGTTATAGGGGAGAACACATATTGTGATTCGTTGATGAGAGCCCAATAACTACAGTAAGAGGATTTTCAATTTCTTTACTTTCAAAGCAAAACGAAATCAATAACAAAACGTAGGCACTCCTCTATTTGTAAAGTAGATTGTTTAGAGATAAAAAATAATAATATCAAAGTTAAATATTCCATGACGTTGAAAATCTAGGGAAATGAACTAACTAAAAAATGTAGAGCCGTTAATATACTCTGCGTGATATAATTAGGCTCGCACCATCTTTGAAAGGATAGGTTCAAGTTAGGTACTATGGTACACAAGTTCGGTAGTAAAATTGATTGTATAAAAGTGCGCGAATGTCAGGAGAGGTTTAAACGTAGCGAATGGGCAGTTTGAACCTAGGTATCAGCAATAATCTAGCATTTAATTTTGTGATATCTTTAGAATTTGCAAATAGTTCTTATTAACTGCCCCAATAATAGAAAGTAATGAAAAATAAATATTTAGGACTTTTTGGTATGAATTATATAAGACAATAGGTATGGTGGTAGAACTTTCTGGTTCGACTCCGGCGGCACCACCACCACACCTATTTCTTATAACAGCAGTGTCAAGCGCTGCTATGTTCTGGTTTAAAGGGTGTGGTAAGAGAGGCATACTTTTTCGAGGCATTCCAGCTCAGTCCTCAGGGGTAGCGGCGCATGCGTGGTCGACCTGAGATAGGAATCTAATCTTATCTGGGGTCGATTACAAATGTCCACGGGCGGCAGTAGTCACCTATCATCAGGTGGACTGCATGCTCGTCTGCTACTTCCATATCATAAAAAAAAAATCTGTTAAATGATCAATAAATCTATCACCGCCATAAATACGATTATAATAAACGCCAATATATTTTTTATTTATTCACACTGATTCGCAACTAACTTCAGACTAATGTTTCGAGACTGCAACCACTGCAACTTAATTATGTAGCTTTCAAAATTTCACTCTCATCTATTTGTCATAACGCGCCTAAAGAAGTATAACTTCAAAAATGGTATAGGCACCCCACCGGTCTCCCGACAAGCGGCTGTGACGAGGTGTTGCAGCGGTAGACGCTATTGTAGTCCGACGTCCCCAGACGGCGGGTCGCGAGACCGGGCGCTGCATGTCGGTGGCGGCGATGCAGGCGCTGCACCGGCTGCGCGAGTGCCGGCTGCTGTGCGACGCGATCGTGCGCGCCGACGACGGCGCCGCCTTCCCCGTCCACCGCGCCATCCTCTCGGCCTGCAGTCCATATTTCCTGTTAGAACAATACCGTTCTACCCTAACCCATGACTCCTTTTTTTATTAGATCGTTCATTATGCCTTCAAGTAGCACTTCAGTTGTCGTTGGCTTGCCTAATGTTCCATCCTCTCCTACAAATACATGTAAACTCTACACTTTTTCACTTTACCACTAAATACCTACGTCCTCAATGGCCTAAGCGTCTAAGAATAGTTGTCCAAGGTCTGTGGGAGCACCTCTGCCGCTAAGCACCGCTTATCGTGTCAAAACATTTAGATGCGGATAAAAATCCGAATCCTTCCATATCATTCTTGACATCGTGGGTTGGTAGTATAGGCGTGAAACATTATTTGTGCACTTATATTATTGATTTATGTATTTAAACTGTATTTATTTATGAACATACCAAAATATCATTGTCACAGAGCATTGTTTACAACGACACTTCACTCGCGCGAGCAAAGTGACGTGCAGATATCAGGCGTCCGGTCCGAGATCTTGCTGCTTCTCATCGAGTACGCGTACCTGCGGCGGATCGACGTGACCGAGACCAACGTGCACGAGCTCCTCATGACGGCCGACTACCTCGCCTTCCTCGGGGTGCTGCAGCTCTGTTGCGACCACCTCAGAGTGTCACTGAATCCCAAGAATTGTTTGGGTATCATGATGTTTGCGAGGTAACTTACTAAATTGCTTCTATTATGTAACAACTAATATAACCAACGACCGAACTGTTCTTTTTGTTTATTTAAAAAGTCGAATATTCCATTGCAGGCGTGTTTTCTGCTATAAATTGGAAGCACACTCTCGACGATATTTACTACGCTATTTTGTGGTTGTGGCGACGCAAAGTGACGAATTCCTCCACTTGCCTCTAGAGGAACTCAATGGTATTATTCTTGAGGATGAGCTTAATGTGAAGAGTGAGGAAGCGGTTTGGGAAGCCGTTCTACGCTGGGTGAATTACGACCCTGAAGCACGGTGGCAGCATACAGTGAAACTTATGGGCAGTATACGATTAGGATTACTAGATACTCAGGTAACTATGGTATTTTCTGTTGAAGACTTTATTTTAGATATATGAGTGAAGGTTTTAAAATCATGAATATAAACATTTTTGATTTTCAGTTCTTTCTGGAAAACGTTAAAGATCATCCATATGTTACGGGTAATGAAGGTTCGCGTCCAATAATAATCGAAACGTTGAAATTCTTGTACGATTTGGAAATGATTGCTCAAAGGGATGGTGAAGTTGCTACACCAGAAATAGCTCGCCCGAGAGTACCTCATGAGGTTCGTATCGAGACGATATGGAAGGACTACATCTGGGACAACATTTTCACAATTTGTTGGCATTGTTCTTAGGTTCTGTTTGCGATTGGTGGGTGGAGCGGCGGCTCGCCTACAGCGTTCATTGAAACATACGACACTAGAGCTGATCGGTGGATTAAGGTATTCAGAATACGCGTCACGTTTCGTTGTTGACGTTCGGATACCTTGTAGAGAAGGAAAATTATTATGAATATTCTGTACCAGGTAGAAGAGGTAGATCCAGCTGGACCTCGGGCGTACCATGGCACTGCGGTCCTCGGTAACTGTATATACGTCATAGGCGGATTCGATGGAATGGACTACTTCAACTCCTGCCGTTGCTTCGATGCCGTTACCAAAGTCTGGCGTGAGGTTTGATTTCCTCGTCTCCCACAAATAAATTTTTGCCTCCTGTGGAAAATACCATTGCTTGCTACTATAGTTAGTTAGTAGTTAGTTATAATACCTACTAGACATTTTGTAAAATTCCCAATCTTTTCGAAGTTTTCAAATACAAGTCTTCCATTTGACGGCCGAATGGCAATTGTTCCAAAGTATTGTGATTGCTTTTGCTATTTTAAGTTATAAATGACATTTGGGATATGTATGTGTGTATGTCAGGTGGCGCCGATGAACGCTCGGCGATGTTACGTGTCGGTGGCGGTGCTGGGCGAGACGATATACGCGATGGGCGGCTACGACGGCCACCATCGGCAGAACACGGCGGAGCGGTTCAACCACCGCACCAACCAATGGTCGCTGGTGTCGCCCATGAACGCTCAGAGATCTGACGCCAGCGCCGCCTCATTAGATAGTAAGTTAACTTCGCGTCTTCTTAATACATTGTTATTCAGACAACACAGTTATAAAAATGGTTTACAAAGACAGAGGTATTTGACACTCGGTGCTTTCGGCCGACCCCTTTAGGGACCTGGCGTGATGGTTATATTTGTATGTATGTACAGTTATAATTTTTTTTTTATAGTAATAGTATATAATGTCCCAAACATACTATTAAAATAATGCTTGAAGCTAGAATGGGCAGTAGGATATAACTCATCTTCTACTAACACGGGGTTATAAATCGATGTACTTAAGGCCGGTTCAGACTACGACACTATACACCGTACAGTCAGTGTATACATCGAATGTCTCTGTGTGAACGCAAGTGTCTGTAATTGGTAAATTTATTGCGACACAATATTTCTTGTCGCATCAACCGCTGTGTGAACACGTTGTAAAAATGATATTTTACGAGTATTTTGTTTTCTTTAGAATTAGGAAGGTTTCTTCGTTAAGCGCAAATTAGATGAATGTTTTTCATAGTTTGAATGAAATTTATGTAGGCAAATTTTTATTAATCAAAACAATTAATGTTTCTTCTGCAAAGCTAGGAAAAGCCCAACAGCGCCATCTGTTTGGCTGTAGGAAACACTCTCTGACCAAGTCTTGAACGTACGGATTGTACGATCCTTTAACGTAATTCTTAACAGTTTTAAAAAAGTCGATCATCTATTTTTACCTAATTTGTCGGGCCACAAATAAGTTTGTTCAGTTTTTGTCTACATAGAATTTAAAATAATTAGGCCATTTGTAATGCAAGTGTTTTCATTACAGAAATGTTCCATCCATAATGTATCTCCTATTGAATTACGGGCACAGCTGCGGTTCATGCTTGTAAGCTTATTTTTTTATTTATACTTTATACAGCTGTAGTGTTAGTAGACTTAGCTAATGTTAAAAGAAAATTTTATATGATCGGAGGATACTCGGAACTGATAGGCTGTGTTTTGTACCGAAATTTATTTGAGAGACTGAAAAAAATACGTTGTTCCCTACCGACAGATTTTTTTTATGATCAAAGAGGGTGGGTGGTGCGGTGCGGTGCGGTCGTTTGGTCACATCGAGCACCGCGCCACCTCGGCCGACACGCAAACGATCTTGAGTACCAGGCGATCATAAACTCGTGAAGCTAGCAGAAAGTGCCACGCGCGTGCTCGCGTCCTCTTCGGCTAAGAAACTCCCCTTTAGTTCCTTCTCTTTCATTATCACTAATTTTCATCTAACTCTGTCCCTTACTGACAAAGCATAATAGCTACTAACCCCTAAATAGGCAGGGCTTGTTCGTCCCTTCTCTTTCTTTTGACGCGCTTAGGACAGCCCATTCAATACTTATATTCATCCTATCTCGTTTCCTCTGCACAATAGTTATGAACGAGGGAGTGAGAAAACACATCGCGTGTAGACGAATAAAACAACAACCGTACTGTACAGAGATAGAGTCGTTTTTATAGAATAGGAATTTGTATTTAAATGATCATTTGTGTCGTCATCGAATACCGCGCTACTCTACAAATTTGGTCGAGGTTTCTGAAGCGTCTGAGGAATTTGTGATTATGCTATACAGATTCATGTTATCCTAATAGAGTCGATGCTTAAGGATCATTTTGGCGTGGTTGACATTCCTTTTTTGTAGGATGAATGCCTCGGCGGGAACCCGTAAGTCGTAAACCGGGTCGCGTTGGTTCGTTGAATAAAAAAGCAAAGTGGAGAGAGAAAATTATTAAGAATGTTTTGTTTAGGCGTCAATCGCCGTCTGTTGTCAGCCCAGTGTAAGTTGTGGCCAAAATCACCCACCCGGCCAACAAGTATTTTTGGTGTATTTTAATTTTTTGAAACAGTTTGCTATCGTTGCAAGCTACCAACAATATTGAAAAAAATACTTTGTGATCTCAAAAATATAATGTTTCGTTGAATTAAATTATTTTCTAAATAAAGTCTGGTGATAAGTAAACATAGAGTCAAAGTCGAAATCTTACCTACCATCTTGGCCGAGAGTGGTGCGTGTAGTTAGTGCAAAAGTAAATTTTTCTTCTCCACTCTTTCTTTCCTGTGCGAATTGAATGGCGCGTGCCGCGACATAGCGGGCATTTCTACCAGGGCCGCATGAACAGCGAGAGCTTATCCACATGACTTTGCCTTGTTATGCTCAGAGCGCATTGCGCACCGTAATAAATTTTCCTCGGTATTAAAAAAGTGTAAGAACCTTGATCAAATTATAAGCAATAATTCCATAAGCATAAAGTCTATTTTATTTTCGTGAGTTTTTATCGCTTTGTTATAAAGGCCATCTCAAAAGGTTATAAGTGCCAAGGTAATAGAGTAGTCATTATTTTGTTACGATAAGACTTATTTCAGCCTGTCTTGTAATTTATTTTAGCATAATATGAGGGGAATGTGTTTACAGCCACTAGCTCGACATGTTTGCCTGGTAATCAGCGCGCACTGCGCAACTCCGCGACCCATACGTCATCACAACACGCCTCACAAACAAGGCAATGCGGGTCGTTCAAGCGGTGAATAGCAAAACTCCTACCGGCTCGCAATGACTTACCAAAGTTGGTGATAAATACTACGCGGAACTCATACCAAAATGATGCTAGACTTGATCCACTCTATCGGTTTTACTGGTTAGTGAATAATCCACATAAGGCAGAAATCAGTTGCCGCGTCTTGCGCGTGGAGTGAAGCGCGGAAGTTAATTTCGTTATAGATTCTAATTGTCATGTACAGAACAAGGTTCATAAGTGAATTTTCTTGTTTACATTTGATTTTTACAATTAAGCTGAGAGTTCCCTGATTTTCTATTTCAGGTACCTTGATATTATAGTTTATTAGTTAACTCAAATACAGCGTGAGTTAAAAATATAATATCACTTTCAAAAAACGAATACGCAAGGTGCACATCATATAGGTATCTACAATTTTCATGTAAATATTAGTAGACAGCAATGGAGATAAACGATAAAATGATAACGATGATATGATAGAAAATAAACACTTTTTTATGTAAGTGTTACCGGCACAATAACAATACATAGGACGTATGAATAAAAGAGAGGTAGTTCTTTCTATAACTGTGTTTCAAAGGTACCTATTATAAGCAATATCCACCACCGTTTACGTCATGTAGGTATTGGGCGCACACGTAATATTTTCCGCGGTTCCGCACGGTTCCCGCGGGCTGTTTCGGCTTCTCATGGTTTCGATCTCGTTCTATGCCTTTGTTAAAGCCACAGATATCTATTTAGCCGTTTAAACTCGACGTAAATTGCGGCTCCGTCGCTTTATCTCTAACGCTTCTACGCAATCAAGGAGATTCGTCCAGGGAGAATTTATCTCTCTGCTATTCTCACTTACCGTTTGGTAAATTCGTGGTGGAATGCACATAGGTTACAGAACACATAGAAAACATTAAAAAATAATTTTGGACGATATTTTCCATTATAATCATAGGCAGCGCCATAATCGAGAAAACAGTGATTGAATTCTATAATTATTCATTTCTAATAAGGTATGTATGCTATTCTCTATATGTAATGCAGTGAGCTCGATGAAAGAATTGCTGATAAGTATGAGTACATAATATCTATATATAGGTATATAGGAGAGTTACAGCGATATATTGACTCATCACGATATCTCCGGAACCAGAAGACCTACAGACTTGAAATTTGGTAAGAATATTATTCCTTATTCCTTTAATATTATTCCTTTTGGCTGGTAGAGCATAGCTAAGAACGGATTTTACGAAATTCCTCCTGTAAGGGGGGTTGCGGGGGTGTTAATTGTAATTTAT
>DWQT01001269.1:0-17493 GCA_018244895.1 Myscelus amystis hages
GCGCGCGGCGCCCGGGCCAGCAGCGCGGGCGGCGGCCGCAGCTGGCCCCGCAGCGCGTCGCGGTTCGGACTATTCTGAATCACCGCCTGGCAAATCTGGTAGCTGCGCTCCAAGTTCACTGCGCCCGGAGGCACTTTGTTTAAGCCTCGATTCCTGTATAGTACGTTATTTGGCATTGAAAACGTGTCCTTGTAAATGTTTCGGTTTATAGAAACAGATTAGCGTATTTTCGACACGAGATGGATGTATAAATGAAAACTGTTCAACTGTTTTCTTTTCTATCCCGACAAGCCTACCTACGTTCTACATACATTAAAGTATCATAGTATGCACGTTGAACTGAAGTGTACAAACTCACATCCAAGAGATGTATTAAATGAAGTTCTAAGAGAATAATAGACATGCATGTATTGAAAATTTAATTTCATTTAATGAACCACATACCTGCTCTCTTTTCCGGATTTTGATTTTTTGCCACTCGTTCTAACACTTTGTGATACAGTTGCAGAATTGATTGGAAGATTACTTGCTATAGTGCTAGTCACTAAACCAGTAGCCGAGTCAGACTCTTGCTTAGCGGCCAAATCTTTCATTGATTGACAGCTTTCCGATGAATTTGATGATTCCATGTTAAAATTTGCATCTCTATCCTCTTTGTACATGCAATTTTCATCATTCATATTTGCATCCTCCATACTAGTTTTAGAGTCTTCACTTAAATATTTACCACTTTCAACATTCATTGGTGAAAAATGGTGTAAAGTTATCATGTTCTCATTATGTGTCCATTCATTTTCTGTTTTCCATGAGACTGCAGAGGTCTTAGGCTTTGCTGGATCCTGCATAGTGTCATCTGGATAAGACACCAACTGAAATAATTACCAGTGATATTTAAAATTTCCTAAAAATAAAAATCGAAAATATAAATTTTATTTATCACTTACTTGTGTATTGGTGACTTCCATCATTGGTATGGATGGATTTTGTGTGATTGGCATGGTAACTACTGCTGTGACATCTGCAATTTGTAAATAAAACAATGATAAAAGCTCATTAATATTGTGATATTAACACCACTTTTATAAACTAGCACAGCTGTCATAAAAAAATCTGACTACCCTCTCTATGTACTAAAAAAAAAAATTAAAATGACTTAAATAATTAAGTCTTAATGGAGGTAAGTAATAATGTTAGGTCAATAATTACTCACTTGTTTCACTCATGTAAGATGTCAATTCCATAAGATTAGGATGCGGGGCATATTTAACATCTTCACTTTCTGCAATTATTGAATAAAAATAAAGTTTATTAACTTCTACTATTCCATTTGAATTAAATCATGATCAATTTAATCACACTATTTGAACAATTTAAATGATTATGTACAAGTTTCATCAAAGGTCTGTATGCATGGGTCATGATAATTATTTTCGTGTACCTGTAATTAAATCTTGTGCAAGGCTTTTGAAATCTTTGGCAATCAGTGGCCATTAAATTGCAACAAAAGCACATTGCAACATAGTGGTGACATTACACACAAAAAAAAATTATTGTACAAATAATGTACTTACGTATACTATTGCAAATACCACTTACGTGATGTGAGTATTGAGAGGGCATCTGTTTCTAATATGAATGACTCGGCATCTTTAAAATGTTCATCGAAATAGTTTGTAACAACATTATCCGGTTTATGTTTTTCGTCAACTTTTGCTCCAACGTCCATCTCTTCGTTTTTTGTAGCAGCCTGTTGAACATTTTGATCAGCAGGACATTCAGGTTCCTCTATAACCTCCATCCTCTCATATACTTCTTTAACAACCGTAGATGGGTTATGAGGTGATTCCACATTTGAATCAAATACAATAGTAATATCATCTTGAAATGAATCTGCTACTGTGTCATCATTGTTGTCATTAATTGGTGATGGTTTCATTTGCTCCTTTAATCCCACAGGACTTTGTTCTGTTTCAGATGCAGGAACCTCAAATTCATTTGGTACTTCTTCATTGCTGTCATTTACTATAGAAACATTATTTAAATGAGTCTCAATTTTTAAACTGGACATAGAGGATACACTTCTCTCATCGTATTCATAGAGTGAAGCAGTTGCTTTGCTGTCCTCACTGTTTGTGTCAACTTGATCCTGCGTTGTGTACATATGAAGCTCCTCACCTTGGCTTAGCTGCTCATTATTGCAGATTGTTTCAGCATCAGAGCAGTTGGTACTAACAGATACTTGAGCAGTGTGTGCATAAAAATTTGAATCATCTAAAGGAAAATCATCTTCATATCTAAGTCGTTTGGAATATCTATAATCATCATTGTCATTGCTCAATCTCTTAATAGGCTCGTGAAGATTGCTGTCAGAATCTGTAGCCTTGTCATCTTCACAATCTTTTAGGACACTAGACTCCTCTATTGTAACAACACTTATATCTAATTCTTGTTTCACTTCATTACGATCTATTTCTCCATCATGCAATAATAGTGGATCAATTGGAGTAGTAGTAACAGCATCATCAACCCTATGGGTAGATGTTGAATCTGAGAAACTAAAATCTAATGGGCATTCAACATAGCCCTGATTGTGATTTTTAACATGCTTCAGAGGGAGTAAATCTGGAACTGGAGCAGAAGATTTGCTGCTTGCAGGAACCGATTCATCTCCACCTTCCTCCACTTTTGCAGAGGAGCGAGTAACAGCACCAACATTTCTCATTCTTTTACTACTGCTAGAAGATTTACTCTTCTTAATCTTTGGAACAGTACTGCTACTAGTTATTGATGCTGTTGGTCTTAATTTTATTGTCGTTTTAAGAGAGGGCCTTTCTGTGTTTAAATTCATTGAAGATTTTTCTCTTCTAAACTTTTCACCCCAGAATGGTTCAAAATGTTTTAATTTCCAGGGGTCTATTTTGCTTTTTTCTCTTTCTGCTTCAGTCTTCATTTTTTGCTGATTTTCTGGTGTGAATTCACCACCAGAGAGACTCTCTTGCCATTCAATACAAGCACGAGCAAAAAATTCATTATTGAGACTAGATGAGCTCAGTCGTCCTGAAGTACTGGGACGGTCTACACTCGGTAGCAATTGGCCAAGTTTATATTGATATAGAGGAGGCAGGAGGGAGAAAGTGTGTTTATTTAACAGTGCTCTAATATTTGTGTTAACTAAGATAGAGTCTGGTGTTTCTAAATCGATGCAACCTTCTCTCGTTTGTTGAAGTTGTGCTGCTGTTGATAACTTTTTACCACTTCGTTTTCTAGGCTTAATGCAAAACCCTGGTATGCTGGCTAGAACTTCTCTCATTGTAGATAATTTATTAGACGTGCTTGAGCTCGTTTCTGTGTAAGAAGAGGCCGCAGTCCATTCGCGCGTCTCTGTAGGCGGTGGAGGTGGTAATGGTTTTACTATAATTCTGGGAAGAGTCCTCGAGTGATTGGAACTTTTTTTCCTGCGTTTTGATTGTTTCCGAGAAGAATGCTTGCTAGATTTGTCACTGTCTTGAGGGATACGAATAACCGTGTACTGATCGTTGGTACAAGATAGGTACTTGCTGTCAGACGAATGGTCCGAATATTCCATGTCGTTATTCATCGTATGCGTATTGAGAGGTGAAACATCTAATTCCATTGTTACGATAGAATGTATTTCCGCTTTCACGCTCAAGTCTCGTATACTAAAATAAAGAATTTATAAAACGAAGATTTATGCCGCTGACATTCACTATTTCAACCCATTGTGCGTTACTTCACAACTCTTACGGATGTGAAATATTCTTTGTAACATTTCAGTAACGTACCATAGTCAATCATCACATATTATTTGAAATAATTCAAGGTTGAACTGCATTTGAGCGTAATATTCATTCCTTTTCACAACAGTAGAGCAAAAATCAAAATGTCACAACAACGCAGAAAATGGATTCCACTGGGGTACATTCCGATTTAGGCAAAAAGAATTATATTATTTTAAAGCTTTGTAAATTTTTAAAACACATTAATTTATAAATTTGTATGATAAAATTAGATTCATGTATATGTAGAATAGGCAGATTTTTTTTGTAAATCTGAATTATAAACATGTACAGGTTACATAACATTTTACGAAACGATGTAACACATTATATTCTAGATACAAAATCAATAAATCTAACGATTCCCAATTGTTCTCATTGTAGAAACAGGCTTACAACAGAAAATCATTGAACGTTACATTGTATATTTGAATACAATGGAATAAAATATTAATATTCTGATAGCATAGTGAAAAAAATGAGAGATTCTCGGTAAATTTTAAATGGAAGTTTATATTTCTTTTTAATAATAATTCTTTTACAATATCATTAGATATACTTAACGAGAGTGTAACCAGAATGAAACACTCTCGTTCAATTTGAAAGTGGCGTGGCGTTGGCGTTAGAATAGCCGCCTTCGCTTTGCTTCGGTATCATCACTCGCTTCGGTCGGTAACTTCCGCCATTTTGTTTCACTCATGTGGTGTAGCGAATATTCTTTTACATCATAAAGCTAATTAACTAATTATATCGTACTTTAGTAAGGTTTATATGTGTCACATTATCTCATTGCAAGTGTGCAAGTATTCGTATATTGTATAAAACGTTTTCTTTACGAGAAATAAGCAGATCGTGTAAGAATGGGTCGCGGAAGGTAAATAATGGCTTTGTCACTAGTAATTTAATTTTTTTATTACATCCGTTCTCATAATACTAACATTCTTGTTTAAATGTATATAGGGATAGGAGTCGCGATAGGCGTCGTAGTCGCAGCAGGAGCCGAAGCAGGAGCCGCAGTCGCAGCCCACGCTACGGCTTAGGCGGCGGTGGCGGTGGTGGTGGTGGAGGCGGTGGCTACGGCGGCGGCCGACGAAGCAATCCGGGCGCTAATTTACGTAAACCAAAATGGGATCTTAGTCGCTTGAAACCTTTCAAAAAAGATTTCTATGTACCTCATCCAGATGTGGAAAGCAGACCAGAATCTGAAGTGGAATCTTGGAGGAGTGATAATGAAATAACTCTCAAAGGTCGTAACATCCCCAAGCCGACACTAACGTTTGACGAAGCAGGGTTTCCTGATTATGTAATGGATGAAATTGATAAAATGGGTTTTTCTAAGCCAACTCCAATTCAAGCCCAGGGTTGGCCAATCGCTTTGAGTGGGAATGATATGGTAGGAATAGCTTCAACGGGATCTGGAAAAACACTTTCATATATTCTTCCTGCAATTGTACACATCAACAACCAACCAAAATCCAGTAGAGGAGATGGGCCCATTGCTCTAGTATTAGCTCCAACAAGAGAATTAGCACAACAGATACAGGAAGTCTCTGATAAATTTGCTAACACATCTAAAATTCACAACACTTGTTTGTTTGGAGGAGCTCCAAAGGGGCCTCAGGCCAGAGACCTAGACGCCGGAGTAGAAATTGTTATAGCAACACCTGGCCGTTTGCTTGACTTTTTGGAAAGTGGGAGAACTAACTTAAAAAGATGTACCTATCTTGTGTTGGATGAAGCCGACAGAATGTTAGATATGGGTTTTGAACCCCAAATCAGAAAAATCATTGAACAAATTCGTCCCGATCGCCAAACACTCATGTGGTCGGCGACTTGGCCACGAGAGGTGCAAAGTTTAGCCTCTGAATTCTTGAAGGATTATTTACAAATTAATGTTGGCTCTTTGCAATTGGCTGCTAATCATAACATTTTGCAAATCATTGATGTGTGTATGGAATATGAAAAAGAGACGAAATTAAGCACCTTGCTTAAGGAAATAATGGCTGAAAAAGAAAATAAAACAATAATTTTCATTGAAACAAAGCGGCGAGTTGATGATATAACAAGAAAAATGAAACGTGATGGGTAGGCATCTTAATAAGTGGAGAATCCTCATGCCACAATTTACTTTTTTTAAGTTTTATTTTCTCTTTATATTCTATGAACAAAATATTTTGCTTATTTTTATAGATGGCCTGCAGTTTGTATCCATGGTGATAAGTCTCAAAATGAGCGAGATTGGGTCTTGCAAGGTAAGATTTAGATCAGTAGTTTCTTGATTACATGCTTTATTCTTTTATTTTATTTTTATATAGTATATTATTATATTATATTATATTAATGTATGATGCATTTCAATAAAAAAACACTGAATTCAATGTGGAAGTAACAGGTGAATTCTCTGTATTTATTAAAAAAAGGCGAAACTATAAATTCATATAGCAAGTACTAAAACAACCGAGAAGCGGTATCAGACTAAAGTCGAGCGATGGGTCGGCTAGTATGCAGTTAAGAGTCAGTGTCTGAACATGTGTCTGCATGTGCAGGCTGCGGAGGGCTGCGGCTGGGCGGCGGGGCGGCGGCGCGCGTGCGTTGTCGCCGCTAAGCCTCCGGCAGCGGCTCGCCGCGGCCGCACTGCACCCGCCCCTAGTTGACGGGGCTAAGCTTTAAGCGCTCTGACTTACATCGTGTCTGAGCCGCTTCTCGCGTGTTCAGCGCAGCGAGGCTCGCCCCCTCGCCCGCAGCGAACGCTCGATGCGCTGTCGCCGTGTCGTTTGGCGACCAGAGAGCGCTCGGCGAGCGCTCGTGACCGCGCCCGTGCCTCGCCTCTGCGCTCGCATCTCTGTTCGCGCCTTGCGCCTCGCGCGCTCCCGGCTCCCTTGCTATTTATTATTTAATGCACGTTACACGTCTAAATGTCAATGGGAATACTACGTTCTTAGTAAGTTTTATTCGAGACATAAAATAGTTAATGTGTGACACATTTCATTGAAAAAGTACTAGGAACACAGGACTAGGACAGCAAATTTTACAAGAAAACATTCGTTTGTTGACGACCGATTGAATAGTTGTTATACAGTTGGTGATTTAGCAGATACTGCAAGATATTGAGATGTTATTTGTGTATTAAATTATGTTTTTGTTGTCGTATTTATATATTTTAATTTTCGTTGAATAAAGTTTTTTCTTACTATTTAGTAAAAATATTCAAATATGGAATATCGTCTAGAAATACAACGTCTTGGTGGGCCACTACCGTGGCCCCAGAAATTTACTTTGTTCAAATTTAATAAAAACATAACAGATAAACGAATAACACGTGTTTGGTAAGGCAAGGTACTATGTGATAGTGATGTTAAATTAATTTCTTACTATTACTTAAATTTACACAACATTGAATGTTTTTTCAGACTTTAGAAGTGGAAAAGCTCCTATACTTGTTGCTACTGATGTTGCTGCCAGAGGGTTAGGTATGTATGAGAGCTTTCTGGCATTGTATGATTAAGCTATTTTTGGTGTAGTACATTACGTCACTAATAATAACTTTTCTTATTTTCAGATGTTGATGATGTTAAATTTGTCATTAATTTTGATTATCCAAGCAACTCTGAAGACTATGTTCATCGTATTGGAAGAACAGGAAGAACAAATAAAACAGGGACTGCTTATACATTCTTTACTCCATCAAATGCCGCCAAAGCCGCCGATCTAGTATCAGTTTTGAAAGAGGCCAAACAAGTTGTCAATCCCAAATTGCAAGAGTTAGCCGAACGTGGAAGTGGTGGTGGCCGTCGTAAGTTTTTACTTTTATTACATTATCTGCATCCGCTGTAACTGTTGATTTTAAGCATTTTTATTAAGAGCTAGTATGTGCTGTCCTGAAGTTTGTGGATTGCTCATTCTAATGTTCAACTGCAGTCCACTAAATATCTCATATTTACTGAGATGGTGTTTACTGACGAATTTCAAGCGAATGTTAAATTTAGTGTTTCTTTTAGGACACCGCGGTCGTGGTGGGAGATACAGAAGAGGACGTCGTTCGCGGTCTCGCTCGCGTTCGCGCCGCCGCCGCTCGCGCACGCGCTCGCGTTCCCGTGACCGACGCCGCCGCCGACACAGCTCGTCTCGCTCGTCGCGCAGCAAGTCGTCCAGATCTTCACGAAGCCACTCACGCTCCCGCTCCCGCTCTAGAAGCCGATCTCGTTCAGGCAAGTGCAGCCCACACAAAGAAATCTGTAATGGTGGGTCGCAGACTGCGCCCCAAGCGCTCTTGCCGACGCCGAAACCGCTGCTGCCCACTCCCATCGGTCCACAGTTACCTCAATCCTTTGAAAAACCCAATGGAAAGGGTAATTCCAATCCTCCTGCCCGAAGTGAATCTTATCCTGAGAGAGAATTCGCTATGAATGAAAACAAAAAAAATGTTAATGCTGGTAATGCACAATCATCACAATATAAACCATCTAACGAACCACTTCAAGCATCCCAAAATTCACAAAAATATTCTTCACAATATCAAACGAGGCAAGAACAGCACACATCAAATATGATTCCACCTTTAATGGGTTTAAATCCTCAAATGAATATGTGTATGCCTGCCCCTATGAATGGGCCCAGTTTTGTCATGTCTCCTTATTATCCGCCCGATCAGTATGGATTGATGATGCCCTCATTTGGCCCGAGTAATATGTACCCTTCTGTACAGACATGGGGCGCTCCTCCTCCTCCACCGCCTCCTCCTCCGCCCTCATCAAACATGTCCAATCGTCCTCCTAACCCATACAATCAGGGCCATGGCAGCTCGGCGCAAAATGGACTGGAATCAGATTCCAGAAAGCGAGAAAATCGTGCTGATGGTCTCGGAGGCTCATCAGCTCGGCCTCCGGGCGCGAGCGGGCTTATGCTCGAGCCGGGCGGTGGCTCGGGATCTGGTGGGGGCCTCGGCGGAGGCTATGCCTCTGGCGGGGGCCCGGGCACCGGCAACGGTCTTGGCTCTGGAAGCGGCTACGGAGGTCTCGGCTCCGGGGGAGGCCTAGGCTCCGGCGGTGGCCTTGGCTCTGGTGGAGGCCTAGGCACCGGCGGGGGCTTGGGCTCGGATGATGCGTCGAGCCAATCGCGCTCAAGAGGTGGGCGCGACAGGCGTCGACGCGGAAGAGGACGGGACTTAGACGATCACAGCTCAGATAATCTGGGCGGTGGTCTCGGGTCTGACTGCTCCGGCGGCCTCGGCGGCGGCCTCGGCCAGGCCACCGGCGGATTGTCCTCTGGCGGTCTCGGCGTATCCCATGGGGGCCTTCTGCCGCGCATGTTGCCACAAAACAGCGGCGATAACCTAGGATCTCAAGGTGCCAATTTCACAGCATTCGGTTCTTATGCTACTAAGAATATTAGAAATCATCAGGAATGTGTTAACGGTACTTTTGAGGGTAATTGTGATGGTTTGGAGTACATTGGACTACAAAACATGGGTCTCGGTAGGTCTCAAGGAGCTGGTATGGATCAAAACACTTCTTTTAATAGTGTGCTGCTTAATGGCTCCATGGGGTACAGTAATGACCGCCAGAGGAATCGCCAACGACAGTGAATACTACTGAGGTTTGTTATATTCAAACCAATGAAAACTCACCTCTAACATTCTACTCACTTGTTTACAGGCACCATCCATGAAACAAGATTGTAATATTAAGACTTCCATAAAGTGTGTGTTGTTGTGGTTTGTGTTCTGTAAACGCTGAACTAATCACTCTGTTTATTGTTACTGTTAATATCTGCAACTGTTAAAAGAATACTTTGACCCCTGTTTAACTGGTTTATTTTTATTTTACAGAGAATGGCTACAATGGAGACTCGCGTCGGCGCAGAAGACGTTAAATATACAGAATAGACTACAGTGAACGAAGAAAAATTCGTTGTGATGAGACTACATAGAATTTCATTCCATGTATTTATTCGTGTTTGTGTATTAGAATACCAACAGTGTTTTAGTTACATATTATTTCTTAATATCTCACTAGGCATTTTTAAGATATTCAATGTAACATAACTTCTAATTATAGGATTTTGTACAATGATTATAATAATTAAGCTGAGAGCAAGTTTTTAGTGTAAAATTGTGTTCTAAGTATTAAATTTGTCTCTTGATAACCAATATGCACGATGGTATGAGAAAAATTCTGCTTGATGACTGATTTGACTTGTGTCCAGTGTTTCTAACTATAGAGACTGTTTATTCAACTGTATGTAATATTGGAAAACAATGTTTCAAACAAACAAATGGCATGTTATGTTATTAGATATTGTTTTAGTGTTCTATATTGATTGATTTGTTAGTGGTCCATGTTGCTAGAGGACGCCAATTTTTTTTTCATGTCTAACACCACATTTCATAAATTTACATTATGACAGAAAAGTTTCGTTCACAAATTTCATAAATAAACTATAATTGAACCAACATTTTTGTAAAGTGAATTTATTCTGAAGTGTGTTTGAGTGTGAGGTAAAACAAGATAGTAGAATTAGTAGTAGTACATTATTGTTGCTCCAGTTTCATATAAAGAAATGCACTTTAGAAATATTAAATCATTTGTTAATTCTTCTGGTAATCGAAAGAAAAAGTGGTTTTAAATGAGAGGAATGTATTTTGACTTTACTTTATGTAAATCCCAATGTATCTTATAAAAAAATAAATTGCATTAACGGAATTTTGTTTATTATTTTTTATCTGATAATTCTTACATCATAATTGTTATTTGTACGACAATATAATTCATAAACACTAGCAGAAATCAAATTTTTAGTAATAACTATAATAATAATTTAGTGGATGAAAGCATGAACACATTCCAAATGTTACATGATAATTATTTATTTTCAAGGACTATAACATCAGAGTTAAATTTACTTTCAGTGAACTGTGATTATATTAAAAGTATGGACACGAAATGTCAATACACAAGCTGTCACAATAGTGTGTGACTTGAGTAAAATTAGATTTGACATCTTATATAAATTACAGTATTCATCACAATCAAGTTCATATTGGTTCATTGAAATTTCCATGGCAACCTTTGTTTACAATGTATCTAGATGATGTTTGTCAATTGAAGGTGATTACAAAAATTAGCTGTAAAAATACAATGAGTTTTTGTGTTGATTTAGTATCCGAAGACTCCTTCTATGAAAATATAACTTTGGGTGTAACAAAACATCTAGGTCAGTACAAATGATAGAGAATGTAATTAATATGAATTAGCTTTATGTTTAGGTAAAAATTGGAATCCATCTGGTACCGGCCCCAATAACATTTCACTAATTTTTATCCAATCTGCACAATTGTTGGATGCCATTAATGTTTCCAAATCATTTCTACCAAAATAAGATGGAGGTCTTTCATTAATTTTTTGAGTTGACCTCGCTAAGATACCAACGGGAACATAGCGATACAAAAATGAAAGCCATTCAAGTAAAAACCTGCGCGTATTCTCAACACCTTGTGTGTCAGAACCCCAATGTTCTAGACCATAGTTTGTGAATTTTTTGATGATATCAAACCTCTCTGTACTGCTAATGTCCCATAATTTTTGTTCTTTTATCTCTGTAAATATCCATGGCTTAATGAGGGCTCCACGTCCTATCATAACACCATGAACGGAAGGTGCCAACTCTTTTCGCTGTAAATAGTCTTCATAACTTAAAATATCTCCATTACCATACAGAGGGCAAGGCGCTGCTAATTTAGCGCAAGTCTCTATATATTGCCAATCGGCCGACCTAGTGTACCGGGCTTCTCTTGACCTCCCATGGAGTGTTATTAAGGATGCACCCCATTCAACTAATTGCGGTACTATTGTGTGGGCAATTCTTTTATCTTCATATACACCTGTTCTAATTTTGGTTGTAAATGGAACATCTAATAATTTAGATGCACTTTTCACTGATAGTTCCAAGGCTGGTAATCTATGCATCATGCCGCAGCCTCCACCATTTTTGTAAATGAAATCGATTGGGCAACCAAGATTTAAGTCAATAAAATCTACTTCTGTGTTCTCCTTCAGCAATTGAGCTGTTTTCGAAACTGTGTATGCATTGTTTCCACATATCTGGACGCCGAATATATCTTCTGATTCATGTCTCTTAACTAATGCCCATTCTTGCTTAAATCCTTTCAAAATAGATTTACATAGGGCCATTTCTCCGCAAGTTATATCCGCACCATATTCCTTACAAATTCTCCTAAAGGGTAAATTACCTACAGTGGTCAGTGGGCTTAGATACAACTTATCTTGCCAGTCAATTGTCTTTTTTTCTCTTGGTAATAGCTTTATTAAATCTTCATCAGTGATTGCACCAACTGAGTTTGTACCCTTTTTGTTCCTTGGGTCCAAATGTTTAACAACATTTTCAGCGATTGAAAGGTCATACTTTTTTTTCTGAAGTTTTATTTGCAACTCAGGTTTTAAAGTATTTTTGGTATCATCTTTCCAGTTTTTACATTTGTCTTCATCAACTAAATTATAACCTTCTGCTGTAATATGACTAGAACCGAACCGACATGTAATGCCTCTCGGGCACTGACCACGAACGTTGAAAACGTGGCATTCCTTTCCCAAGTCATCTTGTTTGGACTTCAAGTAATCGAGTGGATTATGTATGAATTTACAATTAATATAGTGACAAGTATTTCCTTCGTCTCCTGAAGTTCGGTTAATAATGGTAGGACAAGGTTTATTGTAGTTATCATCCTTAAATGTCTTAGGTCTGGCTTTATTTTGTCCTCTCTTTTTTTCTTTAGTTGCATTAGGCTTTTCGTCGTTTTTATTTCCGTTTTCGTCGTTTGGTTTAGACTTCTTGACGTCCTCGTGTTCACTTTCACTTAACTTATGTTTGCGTATGGAGCTATCATCTTCGGTATTCTGGGTTTTTTCTGGCCTTTTAACAATGTACTGCTCCTTTATAACACAAACACCAGCACTTGCAGACATAATTACTAATGTCCTTATTCCTATTTATTATTGAGTGACAAAATGCACGTGTAACGTAATGATACGTTCGTAACTTAAAAAAAATTAAAGATAACAAAAATATGTGAGATAAGTGTATCTCAAGCGTTATTTTATGGTTTTGTAGGTTATAAACATAACCTAACTACAAAAACTGAATAAGGCTGCCTACAACCGGTAAGAAGTTAATAAAGCGTTATTTTGTTCTGTAAACAAGGCTTTGGCGCTTTTCCAACGAGCTGCTTTGGTATTTAGATGAAACATGTATGAATAAAGATATTTCGCTTAAAACAGAGTTCTGACAAAATTGAATAACCATACTTTTTCAAAATCATTTGCATAGCAAGCTAAAAGCCTCGGCAATCAATGGCACATAAGAAAATTTAATAAGTTCTTCGGAAATTCTACATAATACCATCAAGATATTTAAAACAGCATAGAGATTAAACAAATAGTTGAACCATGTTAATATTCCTACAACGGCTATATTAACTTCGAGGTTTTTATTCAAGTCTTTTATGCTCTCGAATCTACTTTTAATATGTTTTCTTTAAACTACATCAAAGGAGTAATAATTTCTGTTTTAATGGCTATGGTAACTTCCTAGTATGGAACCTTTAAACGACGACTAGAAGTCAACGGTTATCAAAAAAAAACTTCTTGTGTTTAATAAACCTTACTGCATTGACAATGAGTGACAGCAAATGTAGATTTTTTATGATAATTTAAAAAGGATATAACAGATACAGTCTAGTTAATGTGTAGTAAAATGTGTTATTGTAAAGAATGCACTGCGTTATCTTAAAAGTATAATATGACAAATACTTAATTTATATTCCTTTTTAAGACAAGTGCGTAAAATGTTATACCAATAGTAAAAAATTAATAATTTATTGTATTCGTTGTATTATATTATTAATAGTTTATTTATGATTACAGAATCTGATCCCAGAATATCGAACGTGATAGTAGAGCGCAGGTCTCCGTGCGACAGAGTAGCCCTAACAACATGGGAACAAAGACATTCTGCAGTTTTACCAGAAGACCTAAGAAATTTTTATGCATCCAGTGATGGATTTCAACTTACTTGGCACTACAAATATTCAGGGAAGTTACGGGTTGTCAAGTTACTTACTCTCCTTATTTACAGGTCTCATCCCATCAGCATCTGCAGTATATTTATTTTTACTAGATACGCTACATTTCATAATTTTTTTTGCTGGATTAGACATCTTCAAAATATTTGGATGCACATCCGTTGGATAGAAATTGAAAAAACTGCCTGAATATTTTTAAGGGCTTAATCTAAGCGAGTCTACATACTTTCGTTTAAACCGAAATAAAATAATACAAGCACTGGTACTTAAAATCTTTAGATAATATGCGTACAGGGTAAACTTTAAAGCAACTTGGCGGTTTTTAAGTATCGTATCCTAAACATTTTATCTAAGTATTCAGGTTAACACTACGCATTGGTTAGGGTGTACCTATGCTCGTCTGATATTGACTTTGTTTTAAAACAGCCGATGAAATCCTACCGGTGGGATCCATTCGAGTGAACTGTTTGAACGATTTATGCCTGTCACCCGCCCTAAAGGACCTTCTGGATTTTTCGTTGACTCGTCAGAGCACCGGTCCTCGACCCGTGTTCAATACAAAAAGCAAAGTTTTCGAGATAGACTCCTGTAGAACTATTGGAAAGGTAAATTGTATTGGTGCTGTTTTATTTTTTTTACGATTTGCACTGCGGATTTGCGTTTAATTTCTGAAAATTGTAGCTGCTTTATGAGCAATAGGAGAGTTCGATATTTATTATTCAGAAGAATTAGGCTCTACTAGTGGTTTATATTTTTAACACACTTGGTATGTGTTTCGGGAGGTGTGTTTGGTGTACACGGGCGGCTCGTGGTCGGTGTGGCTGGCCACCCGCGAGGGCGCGTGGGCCTGGCTCGCGGACTCCTTCACTCACTACTTCCGGATGGCCTTGGTTCACCTGGGCCTGCCTGGCTGGCAAGCCGCGTTCGCCGACTTACCCCTCATTCCCTGGGCTGAGGTAATAAAATATTATCTCTGATCTTGATTTTAGATTTTCTCCCCACATATTTTAAAAGTGATCGAAAATCAACAAAGACTCCTTGCTTTAAGGTCTTTGTGCATTGCAGGTCTTTAATAAATAAACTTTAAAAAATTTAAATGAAATATACGGATATGTAAAAAAAAACCAGTAATTGATCTGTAGCGCTTTAGTGTAAATGTTTTTTTTTATACTAAAACTTATCTGTGCGTTCTTTGCAGCAACTGTTTCTTTTACTCGCACCGCATCTTTTGGAGAAGACTGATAATGAGAATAATCTGTCATCGTCCGCCAACGAAACTGGATTGAATCACATCGACCCAAACATATTTAAGACATCCGTGCGCCAACACAAGGGCACAACCAGACAAAATAATTAACCGCAGAATTATGAATAGTACCTGTGCACATTTGCTTAAAATACACAAATATGTACTTAAGTTTTGTTTTTCATTTCAAAACTAGCTGCGTCTGTAGAGACGCGTGAAAAACTATATTCAGTTGGTTAATTACCGCATGGCTAAGTTGACTTACTTAGCTTAACTTATTCCCTTTTAAAATCAGTTACCTATCTGTTAGTGATTTCGTCAAAATCAGTCAAATCTTGTCCGAGAATACTCAGGACCGATAGATAAAAGTTTTGAGAATTGATTTTTTGTTGGAAGTCTACACTTTCGTAAGTTTCAACAAACAGACATTCCAATTGTATAATATTAGTGGGTATCAAGATATGACTCGAGCAAAATTTCGTAATAAATTCACCTAAAGATTCATGGATAATAATTAGAACTTATTTGCAAATCATAATTTTATTAATTACTTTAAAAATGCAGAGAACAAAACAGCTTCAAAATAAAATAAAAGCAATTTACTTATACAATATTCATATATTGAATAAATCATGATACAATAAAATTTATAGCTAAACAAAACTAATATGGACGGAATGTGAGATACTTAATGAAATCTTAAGCTTAATAATTACAATAAATCAAATGTAGCTTATATTCAATAACTCTCATCAAAATAACAAACTGATAAGTCTAATACATTCTTCGTTTCATGTAAAAAATATATGCCGTTTTGCGAGAGAGGGCGGATTGTTAGCATTACGTTTCCGTATTTCATTGCGTGTGCATTTTGTAAAACTACAGCACGGGGTTGGTATCGGGGGTGTGGTGCAAAAGCTAGAAATTAAAGACGAAGGCAAATTAAAATCACAAATTGGATCCTCTACGGCTATCTGCATTGTTATGGAATATGGATTACTTTGATTGATTAAGCAATATACAAGTGCAAGGGATGATAGCGCTTGCAACGTCCGAGGAGTCGCCAGTGCGTTGCCGGCTTTGAAGGTGAGCTATTTTGCGCGACTCTTGAAAAATCCCATATTATAGTGCTCCGGGAAAACCTCGGCAGGAAGTTCATTCCACATTGTACACGTACGCGGTAAAAACGACTTTAAAGATATACGACATCATCCAACTCTCATAAAGAATGCAATGCGTAATATTGTGATGTACAATAGGAGTACAGTATTCGTTGGAAGCGACTTTGTCAGTCACACCTATACACTAATTGGCAGCGGCTAAATAAAGCTACAATATTCTATAAACTAGAGCAATCCCGCGAACAAGCGCCCGTCGCAGTGCGCTCGATCCCCATTTGTTTATGTGACATTTGTATACATTTCTTATATTTAATTGTAAATTACTTCGAGATTACTTTATGATTGATGTATTAGGCATTTTTAGCAAAAATAATTATATCTAACACTATTTATTACAATGTAGAGAAGATCTTATTCTAGACACACTGTCTTGGTGGGATATTTAATTTTGAACACTGCTTCCAAAATAGTATCATGCAATACATTGAGAGTATTTGAAAAATGAAAAAAATAATAATACAAGTCGACGGTTGGACAGAAGTTAAAAGGTGACACTCATAAAACGTAAAAACGGAGCATAACATTGTATTAAGCATTTTTTAAAGATTAAATACAAAAATAGCACAATTACTGTGCAGTAAGCAGTACAATTATAGTTTTGATATTTGTGCAGATAAAGTAGGAGCAGTTGACCGTGTCATTGTGATCATAGTAATTATTGTTGAACAGTACATATAAATTTCAATCTGTATTTCGTAAATAAGAAAATCGGTATTTTTATTAACAAAAAAATAGAACGCAATTGAATTTCAAATTTAGAACTTTCGTACGGCTAGAATGGTTTGGAAAGCTGCCGTTAAAACCTCATTTTAATATTTCATCAATATACATGTATAGATGAAGTGTATTACGTTATACAAAGTCAGATCGAAATGGTAACAATCGTGGTAGTTATATTAATCAATGGAATGACTGTTATTCGTACAAAACATAAAGTAACCCGCTTCGTCCCGTTTGCTTAAATTTCTACTCGGAACAATACTGTAGTTTATACTAAAAACGCAATAATGCAGTATTTCCACGGAACATGTATTTTATATAGTACACGTGTGATGATTTTTGTTGTAACGTACTTGTATCGCTTTTATATTTAGCGCGATACTAACTTGACAGGAGCACATACGAGAATTATCGCCTGCAGTAAATATATGCTCGTCACTATAAATAATTTAG
>DWQT01001270.1:0-17480 GCA_018244895.1 Myscelus amystis hages
AATCAAGATCGTCATCAAACTTTTCGTCGCCAGCATCCGCACGAAAAGAACAATTGACCAGACAAAAGGCTGAAAATGTTCTTAATAAAGTTTTAGGCATAAACATAGTGACTAAACGTGAAAATATTGGTACGTGTTTAAAAACGTCTTCGGTCTTCTTAGATGATGATTCAATACATGAGGACGACACTGACTTCAAGATAGAAAGGGGCCTTAGAAGATCTCCTAGGATGGGCATATCTGCTGTTAGCAAAATGAATGGTGATATTAACAAAAAAACCGAAGATCTGAATACAAATTCAAACGCTAATGACGCTCTGTCTGACGAAGAGTTAGAATTAGGACCACTTATGTTGATGGGTCTATCTGCTATTAATCCGGCGGCTCATTTGATGAGAGTTGAGCCATTCAAAAGAACTTCGGCGACAAATTTAGGAACTACAGTTTCAAGGCCGGGTAGCCTGATCTCCATCAAATCCGAATCTCCGGTCCCAAACATAGCTGTTGTTCCCCCTACACCGGATTATAATTCTACAAATAAGACTGTAAGTCCCCATTGTTAATCATGTTTGTAATAATGTCGAATATTCGTATCACATTTTAACTTTTTTAGGACGATCTTCTTGATGATTCTCCGGACTCGCCAGATGTTCCAGACGATTTGCCCTACGTATCTCTGAAAAGGTATTTCTAAAATTTCATTTCAACCAAATTTGCTTCAAGAATTACATCATAACTACTTAATGATCAAAATGAAAAACATTGGAAATTTCGTGATTGCAGATATGGCACAATGTCGAGCCTTGAACGAATGCCATCTGATGAAACCGATGATGGCAATGTAAGACTGACCACACAGGAGACAGAAGCCACGCCTAAGCCATATAATGCAGGTACTTATTAGCTGTTCTGATTAAATTAACAGTACATTTAACTCGCCTATTGTATGAAAATACATATGTACTATGTAATATATTCTTCAAGAAAGGCGCAAAAAACGCTCTCCCCCAACCAGCAACGCATGGGCAACTCTGGGCACTTACCATCAGGTGGCCCTTCTGCCTAATTGTTGGGCTGGATAATATAAGATAATATGCAGATTTTAAAATGGATGTTTACGATCATTTTTAAGTAGTTGCTGGAGCGGCTGGCGGCATTATGGGATGGACGGCCAGAGCTGGGTCCTTTGTGGTGGAGAAAATGAACATATTCAGTTACACGGAAAGCGTGCCCAACACAGCGATAGCCCATAAACAGCCTTCCTTCTTAGAACGGTATGTAACTATTTATTCTACTTTTAGCAACACCAACACTTTGAAATTTATGAGAATTTTACATTATTCCAAAGCATTGTTAAAATGCATTTCTGAATAATGCTTACGACAATTTTACAGTACTAGTAAGTACTATTAAAAGTAAAATTAAGTATTATTAATAATTATTTCTATTTCAAAAATACATTTTTGACACATACTAACACAACAAACACTGCTATTTCTTTTTTCTGTTTTTCCTTTCGAATATTTTTTCGTTTCAGTGAATTTTTTTGGTATCAATGATTGTGTAATAAAATCATTATTTACCTTTTTTATGTATCTCTGACTGACTAACTCTTAATCTTTCCTTTGACACAAAGGTGGAAAACGACAAAGAGAGAAAAATTACGATGAGTATGAGTGTTCTTTGGTTTTGTTTGACTTATTCTAGTGTTAATTGTTTGCTAAGTTTCATAGATATAGACGGAGTAGATGAAAACAGAGATTTTGGCTAGATTTTACTATTAAATTTTGACTAGCGATGTAAATTTTCATTATCTGTGTGTAATAATTATTTCTAAAATAATAGAATTTTAGTAAATTCGAATTTCGAAATACGTAGCGGATAGTGAAAGAAAATTAGACGCTATATTTGTAATCTGATTGGTCGTATTTATATTATAACCTAAATACTGTTTTATTAGATTTTTAATGTGATAACAAAAAAATCAAATCACGTATATTTTGTATATTTAGACGTTTAACTGTTTGTAACTTAATAAGTTTCGTTTTTCAGTTGTACATAACTATACGATATTTTTTATACTATTACGAAATTTTTTATTAGGGTTTGATAATATTTTGTTTTTGATGAACGAGCTAATGACATTTTCGAGTTTTGTAGAATTCTTTATCTTAAGTCCATTGCTTGTTTTGATTCGATATTCAAAAAGATCTAATTGAGTAGTGTTATATACAGGTGTCTTGGGGTCAGTGATTGGAAAACAACTCTGGGTACCGAAGAAGGTACTGCGGAAACTGGGGAGGGGAGCGGGGCGAGCGGGGAGGAAGCGTGGGGCACCCCGTCGTCTGGGGATCTCTCCGACAACCTCCCGGACTCCGAACCTGGGACACTTTCGGTGAGAATATAGTATTAATGATATTTGACTTAGATATGTGGCTTCTAACTGATTATGATATATTTATGACCAATGCAGAGTTATGACTGAACAAATAATTTCTTTTTCGAAGAAACTCCAAAGTCTGGCGTTTCCTCGGATGTTGCAGGCGTCCATAGGCGTCGGTGACCACTTAACTTCAGCTGTTCTGGGCTATCTCATATAAAAAAGTCTACATATTTTAGGAAATACATCAGTTGCCATACACGATATCTGTCAGAATGCTTGGATGGATGGTGCAGAGATGGAAGCTTGAAATATTAAATATAACCATTGTATTATTTGTATGATCTGTGGCTTTACACTTGCAGTCACCGACAAAGTCCTCGTCGTCGTACGCCGGTGATGACGATACAGAGTTAATGATGGACGAACTCCTCATGGCACCCACAATCACCGGACCCACCACATTACGTCCACTTCTACCACGGTACCTAGTTTGTCTTAATAATTTGTCTGAACACTGCTTTTTTCAATTTCTACTCGTTTATGCTTTGCTTTCTTGCATGAATCGAACTTTGATGATGCTGTAATTCTATCTGCAGTTTTTTTTACGCTTGTCAACTTATTCACCTCAATTGATGTTTAGCTTTAGGCCGCTTTGTTAGATGTGATTTTATGTGTTCCAGCTTACTTATGCTTACGAATTCGACAAATTTACTAATAAAAACGTATCGCGTAGGGATGTTTTTAGAAGAAGACTAGAACCTCTGCTTGAAGAAGATTGCTCTGACAGCGGGAGTGAAGACAACAAGGCTACCCCCACCAACTCTGACGACCAGGTGAATATCTACGATTTGCTCAAACTGATCGACATTAACATGTGGAATAGAAAATTAAAAATCTTTGCTCATGTAAGCATAGTAAATGTAATAAATGAATCTATGTATATGGACTATTATCTATGGCAATCCCAGCATGTCAAATGAAATTGTTCAAATAAAGAATGTACGAACCGAGCATGATTGTTGCATGTGCCCTTAATAATGTTACTGTGTAATAACTTTATGATTTAGGTTGTATCCCGGAATCATCAGTTGCATAGTCGACATCTGTTTTCACATTAGATAGATAACATGACATGAACTCATAAAAGTACATTGAGAATCGCATCGGACGCGTCCAAAGTCGCATCAGTAACTTCGGGGTCATTGTCGAAATTTCCGCGGCGAGGGGTGCTATTGGCGAATCCATAGCATAGACAGTAGCTAGGTTCTATCTCACGTTGTGACTGGTCCGCTGGTGCGGCGCTTGGCGCAGGGCAGCGCGCGTGGCCTCGGTGCTGACGTCTGCTGCGACGCGCCGCCCCGGCCGCCCTCTGCTTCAGAGTCAGGTGAGACGTCGCCCGTGTCCATCGCGTAGTGCGCTTACCGATGACGCTTCATGGTCGAGCGCATGCTACTTCTTGTTTTCCTCTCAGCTCAATCTCACATAAGCCTAAACCAAATCAACAAAGGATTAACTAAAAGACATATGATACAAGAAGTAGCTTAGCCGCCTAGACTGAGTTAGATCTCATACTATTTCTAGATACTAGATAACGCAGCAAACCACTTGTATATTAACTGTAGTGTATAGGTATACATGAAACCTAACAAATGTAAGACAAAGTTGTTGAAGCAATATACAGTAGAGTAGGAAATTCAGAAGATATGAAAAGAATATTTACTGTAAATAATACAAAATAAATTAGAAGCAACGTTATACGCAGACTCGGCATATTAAAGTCATTAGCGACATGATAATACTAACAAAAAATACATTCCAACAGCGAAAGGAACCTCTTGAGTAGAACAAGGTGAGATAACAAAACGTTAACACACGACACATACAAATTTAAACTTAATAAAAACTTACTTTAGCACAATGCATGATCCCTTTTACAACCCAGAGTTTGCTTTTATAGTTGCTAATGAAATGAGTTTCGGGTTCTGTTTATTTAGCGGTTGATACCTTTAAGTACAACTATCCGATAAGCTTACTTACTGAAACTTTTCATCGTGTACAGTTTTTTACACATCGCTTGTAAATAACTCGAAACATTCGTCTACGCTGGATTTGTTACATTTTTAACGGAATTATTCGAAGCTATAGTAAATTTCACTTCTTCTTTATAAACTACTATTAGTATTATAACGAGTAAAAGTGATTGGAATGGATCAGTATATTAACAACTAGATGTGTGCCAGGTAAGATCCTCATTCATTTCTCATGTGTTGTTTTATCTGAATATTAGACATTTACTTCAATATCGTCAATCACATTACAAGGATCGCATACCGTCGTCACTGTGTCGTAGTTAGAGTAGAGATCACGTCGGTTTTCTTTACGCTTTGCAGCCTTACAGATGTGACGCTGACCACATATACTGAACCCAACTTTATAACCGCAGTCATCACTTTACAAATTCAAACGATTTCATGAACTTTAGTGTCTGGCTGAAAAATGCTTGATGTCGCACTTTGAAGACCTTCGGTTTGTATATTGGATGGGTAATTTAACAGAAGCAGAGGACGAGGGTGCGGGCGGCGCGCCGGATGCTGGAGAGGCGCTAGGTGGTGGCGCCGCGTACGCGCCGAGCCCCGACCGGACGCCCACCAACGAAGTGCCCTCGACGCTCTTACAATCTGGTAACTTTCAAATCATTCATATACATCCATTTGCTTAGCATTGTTGGCTTGGCACCTCGCCTTTAAAGACGGGATGCAATCACCGTAACGCAGTTGTTTCCATAAATCCTGCATGGGTATAGAGGGTATCCTTGAGGCCCGAAATCCCCATGTGCGCGATCGCATACACAATGGAGATATCAGATCATTAGCTGATGATTGTTCGGTTGCAGTTTCAAAAGAGTGTGCGGAGGTGCGAGCCGGTGTTGGTGTCGGTCGCCGGGGCTCAGCCAGCTCGGCCAGCACGCCCTCCACACTCGAACGTACCACGATACACAACCCCACGCCGCTACATCAGTTATCGCCAGGTGAGCTGCCATCATCACTTCAAAATGCACCTCAAGCCGCCTACGGTTTCTTCTCGCCACTACATCAGTTGTCGCCAGGTAGATCACCATCATCGATAATTTCAAAATGAATATAAAATTACCGTCAACGGTTTCTTCTGTAACATTTTGCATGATTCTGAACAGAGCCAATTTCATGATGATTTTTATGATTCTCTATTTTGTATTGCTTATGTTCTGTTTGTAAATTGTCAAACAAATCTTTATTATTTTTTCAAAGGAAACTTATATTTGAACGACTAATATATTACAATGATCACTGAAAGGTGTTTTATGGACATAGACAGATCAATGACAGACCAGACAATATAGACAGAAACTAGTTAATAGTATCTTTGGTGTCATTTAAAAGAGTAATGTTTACAGCTTCGGAGCCGAGCCCAGCGCCAGAATCATCACAACCGGAGGAAGTTCATCCGCCAACGTCCGAGGAGAGACTCACTCCCCGGGCGGAGATGAGGCTAGCGCTGGATCGGGGGAAGGATATGCTGGCAGACCAGGAGGTGTCTTGGGTAAGAAAGAAGTATTGGCAACTCAATCTCACTGTTAGACACAACAACAATTATTGAGTAGCAGTTTGATTTCCTGCGCCCCTGACAGTTTTCCGTGCTTTCCAAGCCGAGTCAACAGGCACTTTGTCAGCGCGGCAGACTGGTCTTAAATCTTTTATTTCCGCCATTTCCATAAACGTTTAACGAGTTGCAATTTTCGTTTAAAAGACATACCTAATCTAGTTATAAAGCTTTAAATGGTAATTATTATGGTAATGACATAACATCGTTAAGCCAGAAACTGCTAACATGGTTGTTTTCAGCCTACTGTTTGAAGGGATACAAAGTGTGAATACAGTTAAATTGTCCTGGTGCTGTTTCGCAGCAGGGTGGCGCGTCCGACCCCTGGTCGTTTCGCGCGGCGTGCCAGCGGTCGCTGCTGCGGCGCGTGGCGAGCGCGGACGCGGTGACGCTGTGCCGCGTGAACCCGCGCCGCACCGTCCCTCATACTACTTCGCGCAGTTCTGTATATGCTTGGAAAGGTCAACTAGTTTAGATATTGCCATCTAAGGAATCTACACCACACAACAACTGACCACTGCTACAGCTGCTTTAGCCGATAAACGTACACACGTTGATTTATATTTATACATACAAATAGTCGTACAAAGACTGTGTGAGCGCGAGGAGTAGGCTGTGACGTCACAGGTCGAATGACAAGACTTTTGGCGGGAAGAGAGTGCGGGGCCGCCGCTGACAGTTCGGTTTTAGGCGGGAAAAGGAATGTAGTTGTTGTTGTTCTAAAGATGTTTAATTATTGTTACTTGTAATATTGTCAATTCAGTGCTTGTGGGTATTTAATTATGTGTTCGAGTATCAGTTCGACTAAATCACATGTTATGATCATTTACACTCGGGCAGATCAAACAGTTATGTTCATGATAGAAAGATTTGTTAATTCGGAATGGATCCCACAAATCCTTACATCGCATTCACTATCACACCACTGGACCAAGAACCGATCTACTATTTTGGATAGATAAAAAAAAATCATAAATTGTCTCACTATTGCAGCACAAGCACGCAAAGATGCACATTAAAATAAGTATCATACTAAATAAACTAAAATTATTTAACTTACTTCTGATCATCTTGCTATTTTAACAGTTAAAGATTGTTCTATTGTAGATGTAGATCTATATTATTACCAAGACAAAGCAAATATGAGAATTCAAGTGACAACACATTTAAAATTGCTCCATTCTAAATATTTAGATGATCCGATGAAGTAAAGCACAAAGCCGAAGCAGTAATTTAAAATGCAATTATGATACCAGTTCCAGAAAGCGAAACGAAACTTATGGAGATGGAGCAACTGGCACGAGCGGAAGCTCAGACGATGCGTTCGCGGACGCGCTCTCAATGCCAGAACGGGAAGATGTGAGTAGCATTAGTATACGAACAGGTCATTAACCCCGCTGTGAGCTGTGATATAGACTCGTATAGAGTATTCGATCAGATTGTAAGCAAACATGGTCATCAATGTAACCGAGCAACCAAAGAATACAGTGTTGCCAGTGATGTCACTAGCGTGTTACCAAAAACATCGAGTCGGGTCTTTTGTGCTTTTTAAATTGATCACTATTTCAAATAGTTCTCCAATTGTAATTCAACTCAAAAAATCTGGCACTCTTATCTTTTATATCGAACCGACCTGACTGTTTAGCCCAGATTTGATCGACACATAACTACCCGTATAATTCGATAGCAAATAACCATCGCTATATGGAATAAATATTTTTTTTTGTTATTTTGCTTAATTGTGTTTCTTTTATAATATTATTATTATTTAAATGTTTTTCAGTTGTTTTTATGTTGTATTACTTTCTTATTTTTATTATGTGCTGTCGTATGACTACGAATAAAGTGTTTGTTTCTTACTTTCTTTCTAAATATGTGGTGAATTTTTAGAATGGGGTTCCTTCGCCGGCGCGCGTCCTCCGATAGCCCCCGCCGCGAGCCGTTCCTGGCGGCCGGCCGGCCGCTGTCGCCGCGCCGCGCCTCCGTGAGCAACCCCGGCTATTACAAGATATGCTTTGTCAATGGCTCCGTGTGACGCACCGGCTTTGCGCTCACAAGCTGGATTCGAACCATTTGTCGCCTCGCTGTGCACGCGACCTTAAAATCCCTCGATACGTCAACATTTTCATTGTATCGGCTATAATACTCAAAATTATTGTCTATCGAATGTCTATCGTTCGACTGATCCATTAGTACGATCCTCTAAATGATATTTGGTCTTTTCAAAATTCAATTCGAAATTCACTTGCCACTCTTATTCGTTTATTATCCGAATATAAACAAGTCCAAAACTAACCTAACGGGAGGGTAATTTCATTCTGTCCTTCAGAAATTTTAATTACTACGCTGATATTTGCAAATGAATTGGGCTTTCGTAAATATTAAACATTCATTTAAAACTGCTGTTTCTATATAGGTAAGTACAGATAATTAAGCATGTAGAAATAGGATCTCGACTAAACTAAAATAATTCACTTAATCGTTTCATCTATACTTAGTTCGTTTTTAAGCAAAATGTATATATTAAATGGTAATTAATTGTAATAATCCAGTGTTGCTATGAAATGATATGGAAAAAAACTTTTGATAAAATGTAGCTACGGTGACTAGTACGGCCCGAGATGAATGTGTAGCGAAAATAATAGGAATGTTTAGTCGATATGGAGCCAATGAAATCGTCTTTCGATTATTGGAGACCTTTTTTTTAAAAACTAACACGTTACTGTTATCTTAATTATACGACTTTTTAGCAAAAATATATTGAATGTTTGTCTAAATTAATGAATTGGCTTGTAATAAGTATACCATAATAATTGTTACTATGTGAATATTGCGGCGCTCAGAGTCGCCATCTGTTGTTCAAAATTACCGATTTAAATCCAACTAATCGATGATGCGGCTCATTCTGTTTTGTTGAACTTATCTGTCCATTTCTATTGGAACGAGTGTTCTAAAAAAATATATTTTTACTAAAAATCCATTGCGCTTTTCATTATCCAACCCGCTGCTTCGCCCCGTCCTTCAGCCTTTTAGCTGCAGGTTTTTGTCTATACAACACAATTATACTTTAACACCACTTTATCATCCTTTTTTTTCTAAGCGTTCGAATTAAACTATCCTTAACAATAGCCTTAATCACTCTTTCACTTTCTAGATTTAGAATTATCACTACACTATAGTTAAAGCTATTTTTTAACGAATTGTCCTAACATTTTGTTTTGTTTTAAAGCAATCTAGGACACTTCCATAGTTTTGTTCTCCTAAGTTCACGTGAATGTAATATGCTTACAGGAGAAACAATTCGAGAAACGGTTTTGGAAACAGGTGACTCGAAGACGCCAGTCTTGCGGTTCCATCAGCCAAATCTAAACTAAAGACATTGATAAGATAAAGTGACTTTGAAAAAGACAACGAAGTGTTCGCGATCATGATACTCGGTGGTAATATTAGTTTAGAAATAGTGATTGGTCTAAATTAAATGTAGCTAGTGAAGTGTATTACACGAAATAACGGAAGTGACGATTTTCGACTTGATACCAAGGTCCTAAACGGAACCAAATAGTGATGTGCGATACAATAGGATGCCAAAATTCGGTGACGTGTGAAAATATGCCAAATACTGACGCATGGGACCTGTTGACTGTACTCATATCGTAGTTAGTCTTAACCAAGCGTGGTTGAGTTAGTTACATACCTAGATAGATTTCGTTAAGGCCTAAATTCAACATTGTAAATTTTCAAAAGAGCGGTTCAATGTTTCTCTAATATTAATGTAAATATAGCGGGAGGAATACAAAATTTTTAGGTGGAAAAATTTTGTTTTTACTAAGGCTTGACATTGTTTATGAGGTAAGTGAGGGAGGGTCAAGAAAAAAATGTTTTGGCTGTTTGATGTGACGCCGTTGGCAATGTTCGAACAAAAAAACTTTTCATAAACGTCATTGTTGCATAGTAGTATTGTACTTTTCCCTTTGACATGAAAATACTGAATGTGCATTCTCCAGTTTTAAGTCTTAAATGTTTTTCGCTTTGTTTTTATGTCGCACACTTTTAGATGAACTTTGTGATGGTTTTGTATAAACGCAGTTGTAAATTGCTTCATTTCAAACTAAATAAGTAATAATAAGTACGTGTCATATACGCGGTACGTATTAATACATTTTTTTAAAATATGATGATGTGTTGAGAGGAATCATCGAATTTATTAATTTTAACTCAACCACCCAATTATTAAGAGCGTACTTAGCTACCGGTGGAATTTTAACATTTTCTTTGTATGATCCCCATTTGAAGCATTGAAATAAATCTTTCTTGAATATTCTAGCACATTTTCATTTTGCTCAAACCTACATCTGGATTTTGTTATAGGAACCAAGTAATGCAAAAAAATATCTAAGCAGCTTAATAGACGAATTCCATAAAAAATCGGTTTGAAACGAAAATAAAACAATTTTAAATAAAAATGTTAATGTATGTATATTGTTTAAAAATATCAAAATACAGTATAGTGGATCAGTATGAATCAGTAGGTATATTCATATAGTTAATTAAATTAAAATCCTCTCCTAGCACCGAGTGATTGCTTCTGTTGGTAGATCTTGATGTGAAACTTGCAATATACCACCTTTACAATAGTTGTTTAGATGAAGAATTTTGATTATATTAAAATACCAAATCTCTACAAAAGCAACCAAAATCATATTATCAGAGTTAGAAATATACATGACATATACAAAGGTCTGTTTATGTTTTAACGGTATATTATAAAGGTATATGAAAGAAGGCAAAATATGATTTATCATATCCTGTGTTAGACAATCAAATGAACATTTACAAAAACAAGAATAAAATAACACATTTTATTATCAATATATAAGATTCTATTAATGTGATATGTTAAAAACATCATAAACAGACCTCAATAATTTCCTAATTACAACCATTAGTTGAGCACATTTTCATCGAAACCTTCGCCCTAATCCCCATAACACATAGCAATTGAGGCAAGAGAAAGAAAATTTAATAAAGACAAAAGGAATCATCACACAATTACATTTTCCAATGAATATCTTGCCTCAACCGCTAGGCACACAAATATCCATATTTACATCTATAATTGAAATAAGCCACTGGCAGGATAAATCATCACATTGAAACGCAAGAACGTGCCTTACAACATTTAGAAAAAAAAAACAAGCAAGACAGAGATTTGAGCGTTGAACTGTAAGTTTTATATTTTTCTAGTTGGTAACACTGGTATGAAAGCTGCCAGCCACACCTTACGATATGTTAGTTTGAAAGCATAAAGAAAAATACATTTTGGCACAATGTTAGCTTTATGGTAAGGGGAAAAATATAAATTTTACTTTATGGAATAATCACAATTGTGAAATCATATTTCATTTTGTACAATTGTTTGATATAAAAATAAGTTTTCATATTAAAAATTAAACATATAACTAAATATGCGGTAATGACAAAATGCTATAATAAACTCGATAAAAATACTTTTCGCATTTAAAATTAAGCTTGACCAGCGGATTAGTTAACAGCGAGTTCATAAAACCATTATAATTACTACCTAAGTTATGTCACTTATGTCTATTTCTATTTTATGTCACATTAACAGGTATATTAGTTACAAACGGACGGAATCATACAATAATATGTTTTAATACATTATAATAGTACCAAAAAGGATAAAATGTTGCCATACACATTCAAACACAACCCCCAACGTTCCTTTTAAAAGAACTTGTCATATTTAACGGCAGTGAAAATAAACCGTAAAGGTTTAAAACCCTTCAACTCACTCTTAAAATCCTCTCATCTCGTATATAACCTATATTTTGCATAGTTTTGAGCTATAATATTTAAAATCAAAAGAAAAAATACAATACATATTTCGCAATTGAAAGTCATTGAGATGTTTATTATGAAATCGATCAAATTTAAAAGTTAATATTTCTTAACTGTTTTCTTAACATATCTGAGGACGGAATAGATGCATTGCTGTCCCTTTCTCTTAACGCTCTCATTCACGCCACTCCCTCGACGCTTGGAACGTGCGCACTTCCGACGACGTGAACGTTGTGACACCTTGTGGACCTGTCATTAAATTAGAGCATTCTATTAATTGAAATGAAGATGTATATCTCTAAGAAAACCTGATAAGATACACGGTAATAGGAGAAAAACTAGAGGTAGTGGGGAGGGAGGGGTGCGAAAGGCTGAACTCTAGAAGCTCCAAGAAAAACAAGATGTAGAGGGAAGGGAGGGGTACGAATGGCTGAACTCTAGAAGCTCTAAGAAAATCACTAGATAGAGGGAAGGGAGTGGTGCGAAAAGCTGAACTCTAGAAGCTCTAGTGGGTGCTCTAGAGGCTCTAGAGGTAGTGGGCTAAGCACGTACCGCGCATTCTGCGTCCGGGAGTGGGTGTGACGTCACCTTCGGGCGCCGCCCACGTCTCCACCAGCTCGCCGCCCGAGCGCGCCAGCGACGGCTGGCTGGCCGAGCGGTGCAGGGAGTGGCGCCACGACCTGCATACACGACATATTATACTAATGTAAAAAATACATGGAGAAATATAAGCAAAGACTTAGGACAAGAAATGAAGGAGAAAGAAGTTATGTAAAGGAATTCAAGAAATCGTCGATTTTAAGGAATAAATTTTCTACATACCTTAACGTCGTGCAATAATGATAATAATATTTATTGCCACAAAATGTACGTGACAATGTTAATGTACAATTGTAAACAATTACTGAACGTCACATCACGTCACGTCAGTGATGCAGCTTAGGTTGGCACTCGTCCAAATGAAGATTAAACATGTTATTATAATTAACAACAGTGCAAGGTCGCTGCACTGACCATCAATGTGGGCGGTACTCACGGGTGCTGCGGGTAGGGGTGCTCGGAGTCGCTGTCGTCGTCGTAGTAGCGGCCGAGCAGCGTGCCCGCCGACACCTCGGACTGCGTGTCCGCCTGCTCGCGCGCGTAGTCCACCATCATCTCCGACATCGACCTGCGGTCATACATCGACACCGTTAACCGAATGATTTGTTGTCTGTTGGCAAATATCTTGTGCTATATTCGTGTACAGTCGGGGGACGAGAGTGGATTGTTCAAAGTTAGACCGCGGTAGAAGAGATGATTGTCTGTTCACATCCGTCCTATTAAAGAATGCGTCAAGAATGGGTTAGAGATGAGTCAAGAATAGGACAAAACTGCGTCGACAGTCTTGAGAACTGAAATTGTCGCTTCTAATATCTGATCTACATCCTTCAAACCGGTGACAGCTGGTGAAGCAGATACAGGTACCAGATGTTACCTCGAATATGACCTGGAACGGAGGTCGAGTGTTAGCTCATGTTATCTCATGTCACCTGGAAGGAACGTCTAATGTCATCTCATGTCTACTCGAATGTCACCTGGAACGAACGACTAGTGTCACCTCATGTCTACTCGAATGTCACCTGGAACGAACGTCTAGTGTTACCTCATGTCTACTCGAATGTCACCTGGAACGAACGTCTAGTGTCACCTCATGCCTACTCTAATGTCACCTGGATGGAACGTGTACCGTCACCTCATGTCTACTCGAATGTCACCTGGAATGTACGTCGATTGTCACCTCATGTGACCTAGAAGGAACGTGTGCCGTCACCTCATGTCAACGTGGTCGCTGCGGTAGGAGGAGCGGCGCGAGCGCGGCGGCTCCCGCAGCGAGGCCGCGTCGCTGTCGTACTCGTACAGCGTGGGCAGCGAGCTGCGCCGCGACCGCGACTCCCACTCTGTCTTCTTGCGGTACCGGTTCTGGTGACACACGCACACATCGATCACCCTTCGTAACATACACACACATAGATAGCATTTGGATAGTTGCTCGTCAATCTTTGTTATTATAGTCGAGCCGATACGTGGAAACGTTATTTTATATGCAGTTTGAAAATGGGTTTTGAAAAATTCAGTTATCAATTTGTAAGTAGTTGTTGATTGTAAAATGTATCACATTGGATCCGACAAACTGCGAAGGTAGTCGCAGTGTCAGATATTAAATCGTCTAGAAATCATTTATGTGGCAAAGAAACGTTTGCGGGGATAGCTAGTTCTTTGTAAAATTGTAGAGAGGGAGTGAGAAAGGTATATAAGGTTTGGCCACTCTGACATACCTTGGGTTTGTCGGGCGGCGGCGCGAGGATGCGGATGATGACCTCCCACTTGGGCGGCGCGTAGAGCGGCGCGAAGCGGTGGTCTTGCGCGACGCGCGCGAAGTCCTCGCGCGAGGAGGCGCGCGCCAGCTCGCGCCGCAGCGTGCTCTCGTGCGCGATCAGCTCGCGCCAGCGGAGCCGCTCCTCGCGCGTCAGCCGGAACGACCGCTCCGTCTCCGCCAGCACCTGGATTTGACATCTTTTATCACAGCCCCAAATGCGCCAAACCAGAAAACTTTGGTCCTGAAGCCTTTTCATATGAATACGTGAAGATACATTTACAATGAGCACGCATAATTTAGGTATTAGGTACATTTAGGTACATCGTCAAATTGTTTTACAGGCATTATTGTGTGTTCCTTAACGTGCTTCAATTTAACGTATGCAATTCAATTTGGGAGACAAATCAATAATATAGACGAAAGCCGACCTCGTCCTGCGCCTCGGTCCTGAGCACGCGCGTGAGCACGGCCCAGTTGGGCGGCACGGGCGGCGCGGGCGCGGGCGCGGGCACGTCCTCGTCGTCGGGCTCGCGGTACAGCGGGTTGCGGGCGGGCGGCAGTTCGGGCAGCGCTGGCAGCGCGCCCGACTGCTTGATCAGCTCGGGGGAGAACAGCTCGGGCCCGCCGCCGTCTGCGGAGCGGATTGGCGTCATTAATACCACACTAGAATAGGGACGCGGAACAGGGAAGGAGAGAATTGTCTTAATAAATAGACTAGCTGACCGCTGTTGCTTTGCCATATAAATAAAAAGGGTTATAGTGATTCAACCTTAAAAGCTAAACATGTGCTGTCGTGGACTTTTTTTAGAACTTTTAAATGGGAACAATTTCGTAATACATGATTTTCGCGTAACTTTCACCGTTCACGCAGCGCAAGCGAGAAAAGCTCTAAAAAAAACTCCCGACTTTGCAACATTTTCCATTGCTGCTCGACTCTTGTTGCTCATAGCGTGATGTTATATAACCTACAGCCTTCCTCAATAAATGGACTATTCAACAAAAGAAAAAAATCGTTTAACCCAGTAGTCCCTGATATTAGCGCGTGCAGACAAACAAACAAACTATTCAGCTTTATAACATCAGTATAAATGAGAGGCCGGGTGTCCCCAACGCATCCGGGTGCCTTTAAAGACACTCGTGACAAAAAATAATAATAGAATAGATAAGAAGCCCGGTATTTCCACACTGCGGTACATTTGAAGCGATATACCGATGAAGTTGTGCGGCGGCAAGGAGAGCGGCACGCGGTCCGGCTTGGGCGTGAGCGTGACGCCGGAGGCGCTGCTGACGTCGGAGAAGTCCTCCCAGCGCGCGTCGGGCGGCGCGTGGTTGCGGATGGTGACGTCGAAGCGCGGCGGGTGCGGCGCGGCGCGGAGCTCGGTCACCAGCCGCCGGCGCCGCTCCACGTCCTCCACCGTCCGCTTCTCGGTGACGGTGCGCAGGAACACGTCGTCCACCACGTGCGACGTGATCTCCGGCTTCCTGACGATTATACAGCGAGCTCGCTTTAGCGACGTATGGATTACAGACTCTCTTTAGCTTAGTTTCGTTTGTCAATAATGTTACAGTCCACAATTTTATTCTTTGGGAAAGCGCGGCCAACTTACGATCAATATTCAGTGTAACTTTTGCAAACTGTACCGGATCACGTGATAAATTTTACTCCTCAATACTGAACTATTTCAACAATTATGAGAAATTAAAAACAACGACGAATATTGTGGCAACACTTAGTAACATGTTTGTAAAGTGTAAATCCTATGAATAACGACAGAGCAGGAAGGAGCCATCAGATATGTTGAAGCGAAGCAATCATATATGGTTAATAATAATGTCAAATATGTCAAGAAAATTAAAGGAGTGCTCACCTGGCCGGCATGATGGGCGTCTCCGGGATCGGCTCCAGGCTCTCCATCAGCGTCTCGTGCTCCTCGGTCTCCAAGCGCTCCGTCGCGGTCGGCGGCGGCGGAGGGGGTTTCTGGTACATAAGCATCAATGCGGTTATCAATATTAGATAATTCGCTAACGAGATCAGCATCAAGCCCTAAGTGTCAGATATCTCTATAACCTTGGTTACAGAACAATAACCATCCTAAACATGAATCGATTCGGTTTCTAGTTATATGACACATCGAAAATATGAGTGAAATTGGTTTCCAGTGAAATGACAGAATCCAAAACATCAGTTAAATTGGTTTCTAGTGATGTGACACAATCCAAAACATGAGTGAAATCGGTTTCTAGTGATATGACACATTCGAAACATGAGTTAAATTGGTTTCCAGCGATATAAAACTATCCAAAACATCAATTAAATTGGTTTCTAGTGATATAACACAATCCAAAACATGAGTTAGATTGCTTTCTAGTGCTATGACACATCCAAAACATGAGTTATACTGGTGTCTAGTGATGTGATAAATTGAAAACATGAGTTAAATTGGTTTCCAGTGATATGACCGCTTCCATGGCCCTACCTTGATGTGGAACATCCGCGCGTGCGAGCGGTCCGTGACCTCGGTGACGGAATGCGTGTCGGTCATCTCGGTGTTCAGGGACACGATGGAGCGCGGCCGCCGCGCCCACTCCTGGTTGCCCAAACGTGGGGTTAATCGTGGGATGGGGTGGTATGCGGTGCGTGTTATTTGATTGTGGGTACATGTGCAGTTAACACAAATGGTATATGAGTGTTTCATAGGGTATTAATCACGATTGAAATGACAACCCAGCGTACACAAAGATCAAGCTACATTAATGTAATCTAATGATATACAACCTTTTCTCATTCTGTCATCCTTGTAATAGAGGTAGTGGTGTCCTGCTTGACGAGGGTCATTATAGGAAATTGAATGCGAATTGTGTATGAAAATTTTAACAACCTCTTTTCCATAATCAGGCTGTGTTAATACAATCATTGTAGATACATATTTAATAATAATTTTTCAGTGTTCGGTATTGTCATCTAATCCGGAATTTTTTTTGTGAATCATGACGTCATTAAACATAAATTCTTTTTGTTCATTAAACTATGTTAGCTTTTGAAGACAATAAATAGTGAGGGGGATATTTAAAACATTTTTCAAAAGGGTTTTTATTTTAATAAATCATCAATATCTTCGTTCTTCGTCCGTCAGCATTTTCTTGTATACTAAGCTAGAAGCATACCTGTCTGTCCCTGCTGACTTCGGAGTACAGGGCGGCGGGGCGCGGCGGGCGCGCGGGCGGCGGCGCGTGGGCGGCGCG
>DWQT01001271.1:0-17477 GCA_018244895.1 Myscelus amystis hages
TCACACAGCGGTTGATGCGACAATAAATATTGTGTCACAATAAATTTACCAATTACAGACACTCGTGTTCATACAGACATATTCGATGTATATACACTGAGTGTACGGTGTATAGTGTCGTAGTCTGAACCGGCCTTTACATTCTGTTCTATGCTATTTGACATTGTTTCAGATATCTTCGAAAGCTCATTGAAAAGACAGCTCTTAAGTAAAGAAAATAATTTCACCCACCTTTTGTTAAAACGTAAGAGAAGTCTTATATACATTACGTGTAGGTAGGTGTGTTCCTGTTCTGTCATCAGCGATGTCAAAATAATTCCGTCTTCCCAACAGGACTTAAATTGCTTCCTATTTTCAAATAGAATTAGTCTTAATATGTTAGGTCTTAAGTATTAGTGATGTTCGTTGAAAATATAAAAAGTTCGCTTTTAAAGTATTTTCGAATGAAAAAAGTAACATTAGTTGACTGCAATCATTTTTATGTCTCTACGGCAATGCAAGCCTCGGGTATTGATACTCCCCCAAGCTGTCCTATTGCGGGTAGGTAGAGACAAAGAATATGCGAGGGTTAACTCCATTATCTTATTCTTCTGAGCACAATAGTAAAAATGTAGCGCTATTCTCATCCAGGCCTCGTACCTACCGTACACTAACTGCTATTGTATTTGAACTTCTATATTTTGAACATTCGTATGCGACTACAAGGTAAATCAAAGGAGAACATTACAAAATCTAAATGGTCGTTTCTATAGGTTCTTCTAACATCACAAACATTGCATTGCAAGAGACAACGGTGATGTATGTATGTAAAAGCTGTAGGTGTTGTTGATGAGTAGGGTATATAGGTATGTCACATAAAGAGTAAAGTTTCGTTTTTACGTATGAAAGAAATTCATAGTAATTAATTAGCTACCGATATTTCTTTGTAAATTTTTATTTTAAGCCACGACGCTTAAGGTCTAATATTTGCAGACTATGAACACAAAACATCCTTTATATGCTTGCGTAATTTTAACATACATGATGTCAATCCACTTAACTATTGTCCATGGATAACTGGTTTTGACAATAACTCATTTTATGTATTTTTATCCGTAAGACTTATGTCGCATGTGTATATTGTAAATGTATTTGACCACCGCATGTGTACTGCATGAAAATTATGTCGTAAAGTTCATTAGATTTCCTTCTGATGGACATTTGTCTCTAATGGTCGCGTAGCTACGAATGCTACGGACACATCAACTACATGTATCATTCAAAATACATATTTTTTAACGTGATTAATATATTACCCAGTTCGAGTTGACGTGCGTTTACATTTACGTCTACTCGTGTAAGAAGTGGAGTAACGTTTTATTTCTTTTTAAGTTCAAATGTTTTTAATTTAGTTTCCTGATTAATGTTTAGATTTAAACAACAGTAAAGATAATTACACGAAAACCAACTAGAGTTATTATTAAGTCCTGTCTGTCTTGCTCACACGAAATGTTCCGTTGTTATTGTGATAAGATAAATTTGAATAAACATTGGTCAGTCCATACAGTATTTTGTTATATATAATTATATACACATATATATTGTAGTTACTATTATAAAAACAGGTAATTATATTCGACAATAGAATATTTTTCTTTATATTAGAAAATTTTGTTATCACCTGGTTTCATTAAGTTACATGGAAATTAACTAATATTTTTTCTAGAGATACAATGAGATTTTTTTCTAAAATTCATCTTATCCTGTTTGTTTGTTATCTATTTTGAAAAAGCCTGTTTTAATTGATTGAGTTTTAATTTTGGACCTTATCGTAAAATGAACTAAAATTCTGCATGATTCATTAATGTGAGTTGTTGACTTAAGGACAATGTTTAAACATCTCGTGCCGCGGCACCCTTATAGCGCTGTTTAGTATCTTGGTTATTAGGATAAATCGTATTTCACAATAAGGATCTGTTTTCTCTAAACTATTTAGTTATGTAGATATTATATTGTTTTATATTAGATATTATTGAGAATGTAGAATTTGAAACATAAAATTTTATGTTTTTTTTAATACCTTTAAATTTGCCGGTAAATTTTGCCGATGAATATTAACTATTTTCAGCCAGTAATCTTTCTCCAAACGCTCGAATTTTAGTTATCTTTGGTTACCATTCAGGTGTACTGTACGTAAAAATAATTAGATGTTTACTTCATGCAACATACAGGCGAGGTCCAGGCTATAACACTGTTTCGTTACATGACATAGTACATAAATAATAAGTATTATAATATAAAAATTGCAGTTGACACTTTGTGCCCTATAATTAATATTAGTGAGTAGAAATTGTGCTTCGATTACTGTACGATCTACTTTTATTGTTGCTTGTTCGTATAAATAAACGAAAATAATACAACTCGTGTTATCTGTTGTGTACCTCCGCTGCCTTTATTTTCATTGGAACAGGGCAACAACCAGGCCGGCAGGGCAGCCACAGCCGACCTGTGAAGACTATAGAGATGAGAGTATTAGTGTGAATTTATTTTATTTTAATTTTATTTTATTAGGATCTCCAACAAAGAACACGCCTTAGATGTAGATATTATAAAATAAAGTTCGTGTCTTGTTCTTCTTCAGTTAGTGGATGTTTGCCATTTTCCACTATACGTACATATTTCTGTCTATTCGTTCTTTCTGTCTGTTTTTCCCAGTGAGGAAACAGCGCCAGAACACAATGGACCCTGTTCCGCTTGTAACAGGTGTACTTAATTATGTAATTGCCCAAACTAAATACATGACTTAGATTTTTATACTCAACTACCTGACCCCGCAAACGTTGCTTTGCCAAATAAATTATTTCAAGACGTTCTCATCTACTCTTTGCTGTTTACGGGGTAAGAAGTGACACCAGTATGCGCCCGGCGGGATTAATTGATCGAGTGGTAGTTGATTAATTGTCGACTACCGAGAGTAGAAAGTTATTAAAGTACTAATATCGATATTAAAAAATGGGGGTTGGCCGCAGAAGGGTGAAAATTTAGGGTTGCCTGTATTTTTGAATGCCAAATCATTAAAAAAAATTAAACAAAAAAGTTCGCCCAAAACATAAACAAAAAAATGTTAGGCGTAGACAACCCTTATGAAAGAAAGATGGTAGGCGATTCTCCGACCTACTGAACATGCATATAAAATTTCATGAGAATCGGTCCAGCGAGTATGGTAACTAACATTATGACATGAGAATTATATATGTACGAGTTAGATATAATTTATTGCTAATAAATATTTACTACATGTTTTAATATGGATAAATAGGTGTCTAATCCTTACTTGACGTATGTGCGTCCGGTCGGTACTGATCGCGCTGACCCTGATCGAATAAGATGCTTTTATGAGCCCAAAGCAAAAATCTCAAATATTTCACTCATAATTAATTTACTTGCTTATATACGATGAAGAAATATTTATCTGAACATAGCCTCAAGTCAGTTTTATCTGATTGGCTTTCCTTCCAACTTTTTATATCATATCCGAATAAACAATGCTGATTCATGGCGACGCGCGTCGTTGTGTGAAAGGTATTGTCCGTTCGCTAATTTATACGGTGGGAACGCAGCACGTACTTGAAAAGTATTTTCTTTGTACGGAGCAGCCGAGTTAAGGTAAGGCGTTCACGTACGTTCGGAAGTGTGCACGCAGGGGACTGACCGTAGCAACAACTGTTAAGGAGTAGACACTCAAAGTCGCATTTGTTACGCGGAGAGGTACGCACGCGAGTTTACTGTTCGCGCACGTCGACGAGCGCAAATGTGCCGGCTATTTGACTAAATCATAAAATATTATACAAAACAATCGTGTTTCTGACCCTCAATTTTCATTTTCATGAGATTCAATAGTTTCGATCTATATCATGGAGATTTGGATGTTTGTATTCTGCGGTGAGTATCGCGAAGAGAAATATCCTAATGGATTATTCTCTTTATTTCTATTAACAAAATAAGACAGACATTCATGTGTGTAACACTGAAAACTCATCAGTATCAAAATTAAGTAATATATTGTTTTTCCTTACGCATAAATAGGTACTTGTGCCATAACATGTAGTTGGAAATGAAAATGTTTGTGTTGTGCCTAAATGATAACAGTTAATAAATAACTCTTGGACTTCAACATAAAATCGCTTGCGTGCGCCTCAATAATTGCTGTATAAGAACTTACACCACCTTGTCCTAATTTACTTTTTTAACGCGTGGCTGGCGTCGAATGCTTCTATTTTTTTACTAATCTCAAGTGTAGGTACCTTAGAAGGCATTATTTAGGTACGTCGTGTACCTGACCTACGGTCATTATATTCTAAAGAATATATTTTAGCCAGGATGATCTAACAAATCAAATACCTACAACACAAATATTTTTAATTTTATCCAACACAAATGTTATATATGTATGTACATGCAGAACAGGGAATTATGGGACATGATGATAAATTCATCGATAAAGAATTTATGAAATGACATACCTAATATATTTATCAGTTGATGTAGATTGGTTTAAGTAGTAAATGAAATTATGCATTTGAATACACTGCACATTTAAATATCATACATATATACAAATTATATTAAATTAAAATGATTGAAAGTATAAAATGTAAACCTTAAATGTTATCTATTAAAATGTTGAGAACTCTAACTAAAAAATGTTGCATAACAAAAATGAATAAATTAAGAAGTTACAAAGGTGATTGGCGGAGGCGTAATTTTTAATTGCAAATAATTTTTCGATGAGGCATTTCTTCGCTCCACTGTTACAGCACACATTACGCTGCTTCAATTTAATAATCAAGTTGTTATTCAATCGGTCAAATTATGGCAATTCCTTTTTTCATGTTTACTTTTAAATTACAGCTCATTGTCTATTTCCTTGCGATATACTATGGTTCGTATCTACAACTTTTTTTAAGTACATAGGAAAGTTAGTCGTAGTTAGAAGACATTATGTGTACTTTCTGTTTCGTCTAAATTACATATATACTCGTAGTAGATTATTTTGTAAGCAAAGGCTGGGATTTGATGACTGTTATCTATCGATTTTTCTCCAAATTAGAGTCTGTTATGATATTGGTATTAAATATTATGTTTTACAACTAGCAACTGGCTGTTGCTCGAGGCATTGCCCGCGCGGAAGCTTGCAAATATCTCATATGTTAATATCAAATAAGAAAAGTCTCGAAATGTTAAAGAATTACTCATTAAATGATTACTCATTTTTATTGCCCTTGGTTCAAATTTTGCGGGTTTCCAACTTAACTTTCATCTGTTATTTAGCCTTCTTAGAAAGTCAAGCCCTTTTCTAATGGGTGCCAACGTAGTCAAAGGAATTCACGGTCGAAATTCCATGTTTCTAACGCTAGCACCTTCGGATCTGCGCTGATGAAATGGTCAGTCGTGACAAGTTATTTTACGCCGACTTGTATACATACATCTACCATCTTTCCAAAAAAAAGAAACATTTACCTTGTAGAATTTTATTTATTTTCAAGCAAATACATTACGGTTCACATGCTTATTGTTGCCCCACTTGTATTCAATGTAGAGAAAATTTCACGAAAGCCAATGTAGAATCAATTAGTTTTTATAAATCAAAATAAGAAAACGTCTCACATATAAACCCTTAAATTCCCGCCTTAAAGTCGCCAGTTATAAGGAAGTTCCAGAAGTCAGCGTGGTTCACAAATACCACGTTCTTCTATTTTTGTATTTTTTAAATATAAAAACACAAATTACAATAATTGCTTAGCTTTATAAAGTAATTATACAAGTGCACTTCCGATTACATGTTGAACAGGAAAATAAGACCAGTCCCTATGTATGAGTATGACGCATAAATAATAAATTCAATCAACATTGCAAATAGTTTACTTCAATGACTGTTTTTGAAAATAATAATAACTGTAGAGGCAAATATATTTCTTAGGGTATCATAAATTACTTGTAGAATATAACTATTGTTCTTTACAAATGATAGAACACAATAAACCACTGAACGGTTTGCACCAAACATAGTAGGTAAACATAATACAAAAAAATTAAAAATGCTCTTTATTTTAAACTTAACGAATTATTATGCGTACATACGTTGGTAATCGTATATTGCGGCTACTGACTATCGCCGAGGGATTATTAGTATTGGCGCCCGTTATTGTAATACTGACAGAATATTAACAGGCTATGTTGTTTAAAAAACCGAGGTGCACGTAAACAAAATACGTGTGAAATTGTGGTGTGGGCAGACAGCTGTCATATGTATTATTGGCGTACTTTCACTATTCGCTGTATGGCGTCATGGGTCACCCCACAGACCTTCTCGATGACCACTACTACGGTTGTAATCAAGTTTGAGTATTCAACCCACATTCGATATTTTTAAGAAGATGCTCCATTTTTGTTGCTGATATTTTTTATTTATAAATAGACCTGTCGTTTCCCATTACTGATATGCGAAATATATATGCTATAATATACTTAGGTATATGTATGATTGTATAATAATGTAGGTATTATTAGGTACAGGAACTCCTGTAAAAAAGCATCCAGTAATAAAACATTATTTAGTGCCATACTCGTAGATTAGAAGATAGTTACGAAAGTATGTGCCGTTTGTAATGTACCTATTCGTATAATTATTTTGTGCGGGAATACTTTTTGTTTCAAAAAAAGGGACAGAACTGCATTTCGATGAATCAAAATATGTTTATTACCATTGTAGAGACACTATTGACATACAAATAAATAGATATTAATATCATCGGAATTATTGTTCTAGTAACATTGTGCATAGCTGTTTAGTTCCGCCTCTAGGTTAACCGATTTTACTGACGTAATAAAAACAGTATCTGATTGCGTGATATAAAGACATTTATTTGTATTAAATTCTTATAATGAAGCAAACGTTTTCATACCTACTGTTTTATCGATGCTACAGTGAACTAAGAACTCAAATCTACACAGACTTTCGAATGACCGACTTTATACTTGGAGGCTGTTAAATGAATAGAAGGTTGTTTTTTATAATAAAAAAAAACTGTAGACGTTATAAGACAATTTGTATTGCGACTACAATTATTTAATAATTAGTTAATTTAATTCCATTCATATTTTATGACACAAAGGAATCTCTATATATAATTTCTAAAAATGTCTCTTTTGTGAGTGCGTGAGGTCTGCGTGAATTCTTTATCAAAATTAAATATTCAAACACCATTTTAAAGCTTATATTTTTCACTTTTGAGCAAAATTCACTAATAATAGTAAACGATAATGTTTCCGCTACAAAGGTTAACTTATAATTTGTAGCATTACAAAAATTTGCCACAAAAACTTAAGCTAATGAAATACATGAGTATGATATCCGTTTGACTAGTGTGTATTTTATAATAAAATAAGTTCTAATCTGACTGTTTCATGACAACTGATAATAATCACGACACCAGTTACTAAACAATGCTTGCTTTGGAACACGAGCCAAAATGGTCACTGTACAGTATAGAAGGACACACAACAGATTGTTATCTCTTCATTGTCACTCTGTCCTTATTATTTACATTAAGTAACCTAATAAAGAGAAAACGGGGAAACTATGGAAATCCCAGTTTACAAATGTATACTACTTGTTTACTATGTTTACAAATGAATACTATTAATAAGGTAAATGTAAATGAGAGAACAACAATAATATTTTCGACATTGACATGTTCAAGTTTAATTAAAACTGTTTGCGCATAAATTTGCACTTGCTTAAACTGTTAAGTTCACAATTGCATAAATAAGTAATTTTCATTGTGTTAATGAAATATAATTCTTCATTAGAGATCTTTTTTTAAACTCTTCAAAGCTGATTTTCTATTTTTAAATAAGGAACTTAATACAATAAACTATGAAAACCAATTTTTTATTGTGAAGAATTAGTTTGATGATTAAGAGGATTAAAATGTAGAGGCGATTAGGAAGCAAGTAGAGTAATCGTAACAATATAGTAAATGTAATATTAATAGTGTAAATATTTCGATTTGTAAGTTTGGATCTAGTCTCATTATTTACGTCGACCATGTTTAGAAATTGCTTTAGTGGTTGCAAGAATCTAATTGCATTAACTTACGACACCCTTAGAGGCACAGTTCGTTAGTATGTACATATTTTATCGTTGGTCAAGATTTGTCTTTTTATGTCATGGGGGATTTTAAAAGGCAAGTTAACCTTTAATACACATTGTAACGAAGTAGTTTCTATATTAAATCGCCTATTTTAATGACAGTTTTATGTAACAAATATTTTAAAGATATCGACAACTTTTAATGGGGGTCTTATTATGTCTGGTTACCTTAGTGATATTAATAACATCTTGTGTACAGTTGTATTTGTATAGTTTATTTAATTTGAGTTATATAAATTTATGTAATCTACCATGTAAACGAGATTAATTACATAAAAAAACATTTTAGTTATGAGGCAAAGAGAAATGTTTAAATTGTATTAAGCACTTACTTCTTGATTTGATTGCTGTCCAGAAAACAACGGAAGCCTACAATTTAAGCGGACCTGTTACGTTTGAGTTTCTTTTTTTCTACGTCAACGATATAAATATAATGTTACTAGAAATACGCATTATACCGGCACTCTCACCGTTCTTAACAAGTTTAGTATCCTTTCTGATTAACATCAATGTACAAGTAATATCCTGTCACGTAAAAAATAGTAAGGAAATTGATTATAGATGTTACAACATTTTGTCAGCAAATTTCTAACGCATGTTGTTGAATATACCTACTAGGTAATAATAATAAAGGTCACGTAGAAAAATTTAGTTACGACATGATTTTCATCGGTTTTAAATCATTGTTAAACCGTAGATATAGAATTAAGTTATTTAATACAGAAATAAAATGTCGTACTAAACGGCTTCCTGCTTCGCATAACAGTGTCTGCTTAGAAGGCCACTGGGTGATTGTTGTCGAAATTCAATTGACACCGTCGTGTCGAATTGCATTTTTATGATTAATAATTTTCATATCTGGAAAATGTGGTTAGTGTAAAATTGAGAATTCAGTAGGTAGTACAAAAATAAGGTCACCGTCCTTGCTAAGCCCTTTGAGGTAATGGTGATCTCTAGATCTAGCAAGAATTTTACGATCAAATTTAAATTTAAATAAGTACTTAGCGATAAACGGTGCTGAGCTAATTTATGTATCTGTAAATGGTCTTACACATGATATTTCTAGTGAAAAACATTTAAATATACTAAGTATTACATTAGAAAATTATCTGATATAATACTGAGGGGTACAAACGTATTTCAGTAATTAGGTTACAATAAATAAATAAGTTATAACAGACATTTAATAACCTCGGTTAAACTAAACCGGAACTCCACTATACTGTTGATTTATCGTTTCACTAGTACGATACGGAGTAATACAACAAAAAATATTACCGTTTCCCCAACTTCCTACTAGAGGCAAAGGTTTCTTTTTACCTTTTTTACTACGTTTACTTATTATTAACCTTACAAAATGCATTTACGCATCTTTGCTGCCGCTAGCAGCTTAGATAAGTACGTAAGACGAGCTTCTAGAAGTATCAGAATATTCCCTAAAAGCTGTATAAAGTTATACCGCCATATATATATGTACACATATATGTGGATTCATAACATAATTTGTAAACGGATGTTCCGACTAGCAGGTAGGTATTGTAAGAATGTCTGGAGACGTTTGCACATTTGTATGTTCACAAGAATATGATCGTAAAAGTTGTCTCGACCCATTTCTGCTTCAATGATGAACAGATTAAAACACTTTCTGTGAAAGCATCATCACGGTTTAAGCCGGAGGATATCAATGCCAACTCCCATTCTGTAACAGAATTATAATATCTATGTATCGGTGATGACTTCTAACACCACTGCTCTTCCACCCTAAAACCACGTTAAGACAGGGCCAGTACAAAGATCTGTGAATCGATATAATAAGTGTTAAATACATTAACTGGAATATACCAAGTTTCATCTTTATTACCTCCATTTGTTTTATTTCTTTTAGTGCCCACGTACTCGTACGATAAATTAAATTCATACGCAACTTTGTGGTTATAACAACATTTCATAAAACTACTCGTTTTATAAAATTTCTGTAAAAGGTTTTGGACTCATTTTGTATTACTCAAACAAAATGTTATTCGAGTTTTAGCATTAAAGTTTAATATGTCCTCGGTTTGTTACTGCATTGAAGTTTGAATGACTGTTTGTTGATTTGAATACAACTAGTTACCAGTAACACAAAGTGCGGGTAAGTAGCACAGCCTCAATATCCTTGCGTGATACATTATAGTGTGTTGTGTAATTTAAAATGTATCAGATATTAGCTAAACCGCTGTTGCATATTGTCACTGTACGCACCTAATACCTATACTAGTATTAGTACTTAAAAGCTCTCGTTATCCCTAATAATTACGTTCTCACAAGAATCACGAATAGTTTACGTTCTTATAAACTAAAAGATACCACTGTGATAAAACGCTGTACTGTTTGTATAATACTTTTGATTCAAATTAACAATTAAATTATTTTCATATTGCAAAAAATAACAAAGGACAAATTTGGGCGATGGTTTTGTCGCATTCAAACAGCTAATTTTGTGTTGGTTAAGCTTAACTTCATATTTACACCTATCTTTAACAGTATTAAAATACATATTGAGCATAAAATGTCTTTATCTTTATTTTTAAAATCAATTTCAATATGAATAACAATAACATAAATCAAATAACTTTAAAGATATCAAATACTAGAATTATCAAACAAGTCGATATTTCAATATGATTATAATACATTGATGTATCTGAGGCAGTTGCTAAACTTCGCAGTTACTTTCGTGGCATACACTGCTGTTCAATATTTGTGTATCATAGGTATCTGCCCGAAGGCCGTGGGAAACCAGTGACAAATAAGGTCGTGCAGAGACGTAGGCCAACTACTGGAAATTCATTGGTCTTACAAACGGCACGATCTTTTGCAAAATAACAATACACATTTATTCTACGTAATCCCATTCAGTTGATATCGTAAAATAATGGAACTAAGGCTTTTTAATTGGGACGGAAAATATATCATGTGTCAATGTTCTTTCTATTTTATTGTTGAGATGAATATTTAGTTGCACGCATATTTATTTAGTAGAGATTAAGATTTTTTAGTAGCCTGGGACATAGGGGGCCATATTTGTTGTACGCCATTATTCCATTAACGTGCCTTCTGGCGTAAATTATCGCTGCAGATAAGATGTACATATGTTATAAAACTATCTATTTAATGGACAGTTCATTATATTCTTTATCACCTTTTAATACTACCAATGGTGGGTTTCAATTTATTATGCTCAATATCTCTACAATGACGTTAGCAGAATATATTTATTACTTAAAGCTGTATATTTTTATAAGCATTCAAATACTTCATGCGCTTGACATTCATAATTTGAACAATACTTCAACTCATAACAATATTACTATATTTTATGGTATAAAAATGCAACGGTTATTTATTATTTTTATGCGAAAATGTTATTAAAGAACACTATGATCACCTTGAACTAACAACTTGACATGATCTCTACGGCATAACGTTACACCGTAATTGACGTAGAATATGTAGGGGCACTTTAGACGAGTGTCGCGGGGAATGAAAATATTATCAGGTAATCTGTTTTATCGTTTGCAACTGACAACATTCTTAATAATGTTACTGAAAAATAATATTCATTGCACTTATTGAGCAATTGCCAGGTAATTATAATAATAACAATTAGGTTTTATAAAACAAACTCAGGAAATATATTTAATTTATGACTGCATACTACATTCGCTCAACATGAACGCAAGTGTTAGAAAATAGACTAGATTAGACTTAAAAATAAAAGTGAAAGATTTGGAAAAATAACAGAAAGACGTATGAGTATGCGCGTGTGAATATCTTTTATTTGATTGTTTTGAAATTCCAACTATATTTTATACGTCTCTTTTAATATCGAAGAATTATGCAACCAAGTATTGTTCAAGATTATAAATCCAATACAAAATTATGTCATTAAAATATTATAATATACCTTTCAAAATAGAACTATCAAAAGTTGTGTACGTACTTAGGAAACCGGTACCTATGCATATTTTTAAAAGTGTAGGTAGGTATACATACGATCATCGGACTAGAGGTTACGGAAATGTATAAAATCAAACTTCCGTTTCTTCTTCGCGCTATTATAAAGTTATGTAAGTTTACACTGTACAGTGTAGAATGTATGGACTAAACGTATTACAAATTAATGGATTATGAAGCTCTTACTCTACTAATGGTACAAGAATAGATTTACGTAATGAGTATTGTAATGCATCGCCTTTTACGTCAACGAAATACAATGTAAAATTGCATGCGTATATACTCGTAATTTGTACAGAAATTTATTCATTAGAATACGATGTGTGGCAAGCTTTATTAAATACCTTATACAGGTAGCAATTATAATGCATTATAAGGTTTATCAACAATATTAACTATTTTACATACGTACGTCCTTTTACAGCATTTTGCATTGAAATCGAATTCTTATCGGTAAAAGGTACGTAAGATATGTACCTACGTCTGATATACCGACTATTTTATATAAATGTAATAATTGCTTACGTTCTTCGTGAGAAATTTTTACAATTATATGCAATTTGAATGAAACAATAATTATAATTTCTCACTTTACTAGGAACAAAAGAAGCAGCGAGTCAGCCACAATACCCTCCTTATGCACAATACCTTATGCACGGTAAAGGCTTTCTCTTTTAAACTTGATTGGTCAAACGCGTTGGTCATAGAAAACGATAGTGTATTCTAATAAATACAATAAACCTATTCTATATAGGTACTTATATTTGGTATTTTGTGAAATATACAATTCTTATTAAAGTTATTCTCTCAAGCCTCTACTACTAACAGTTAGTAGCTACCTAATAATTTATATATAGCACATAAAATTTGTTTTAGACACATTGCATTCCCAGAGCTGACTGGAGCGGTTCTCCGAATATGGTTAGCCAAATGTAGTACAACTGTTTAATTTTAATTAATGTTCAATCCATGCAACACACTTCAGTACTTGTCTGCGCGTTTAGCGATAAAATGTATAGTCTGCTCCGAAACCTTTCAAATTTGACTACGTAGGATAGCCTACGAATTTATGTGTCAAGTAAATTAGAATCTTATCATTTTTGTTAACTGGAAGACAACTAACCTATTTCCATTGCTAATTGAATAATAATAAGTAAATTATGCATACACGCTCCTACGTTTGAGCTTCGAACAGACATTTCGCATAATTGATCACCCTCGCAGATGTGTTCAGATCTAAGTATACATTTTATTAAGTAGTTATCTTTTAACATTTGCAATGTGGTGGCCTTTACAAATGTTTATTATAAAACTCTCAATTACTCTACTTTGTTCTACTTCGCATTGCATGCTTATGTAAACATATCATGTATATAAGGTGATTCAGTTCTACGACAGATTTTTTTGTCAGTCTAATTGAGATTGAACACTTTAATATCTCAGTCTTAAAATCAGTTCGGTGGTTTCAGAGGAAAGCCCCGCAAACAAGCATACATAGGTATAAGTTTTACAAATTCGTTTGTTTTTCAAAGTGGTAGATAAAAATAAAAAGTTAAGAATGGAATCTGCATTTAAATTACGAGTATGATGTGTATGGTTTAGGGTGATTAGGACATCACGTATCACCGCTTTCCCATTTTCAAGAGTCACTCTAATTTGCGTTGTTTCTGTTTTAAACAACTATAATTGTTATACAATACATACATATATATTTGTTTTGTTTTAAGAAACACTTGTAATATTTGTTATTTCATTCTATGAAATGTAGGCACTTGAGAAATATTAGTCCTATCGTGTAGGTACTAATTGAATTCTATAATTACATACCTTGTTTTATTTAAGTTACAAATTAAAACTTTAAACAGTTCTATACGGTCATAGCTTATTGAATTTATAAGCAAGTAGTCGCTTTAGGCCGATGAAATATGTATCAGATAAAGATAGAGCAGGCATTTCTGAAGTGGTGACAGTGTGGAGTTGCCCCAGTTACCTTAGCCGCAGTAGGCAGTGTTGCGACACCAGTACCCACCAGGCTTGACGACTCGCCGTTCTCCTGCTATGGACTTCCGTCCTGTATTCTTTTATCCTGTGTAAAAAATATGCAAAAGAAATCTACCTCATGCATTCATTGCGAAATATTTAGAAATTCCCTTGCAATTTCCAGTTCGTATATAAAACGCTCCGGTTGTTCAGATTTTAATTGCTATAATGTACCTTATCTCGGTTTTGAATCTCGCGAAATTTCTCTGTAAGCAAAAAATCGAATTAATGATACTACACCGACGAAGTTTTTCTGCTCACAAATTATATATTACATGTGCATCTAACGCAGAATAGTAATTACCTATGTATCTTTTAGATAACATATACGTACATAGGTCCATAATAATAATTGTATTGTCAGCGATAGAAAGGAATTCCATGACGAATAGAGTTTCAACAATATGGCTCCCATAATAAATGTGTATAAGGATTAAGAAATAATTCCTTTGTTGGCTTTAGAATATGACAGTGATTAGTGGTTTAGATTTCAAGTGGTTTAGATTTCAATCTACTAATTAGAGCGTTGGAGTTCGAGTTCTGGTATTCCTCTTAGTACAGAAGGTTTGATAGGTATGTTATTACGTAGGGTAGTAACGGTGAAATAATCACAAAGAAATCTATACGTCTTCATAAAGCATTTAGAGCGTGTGTCTGAGAGGAGGCCTTGTTCAACAGTGGAATAATAAAGCACTCTAATGAATCTTTAGAACAATCATAATATCAGTTGCGCTTTATTAACATCAACCATTGAGGTCATCCAAGTGTAAGTGTTCGATTGTCTACCAAAAGAGTTAATTACCTTCCGACGAAGAGTAACAATTTATTAACATCATAGAGCTACAACTGTATGCATAAATTCATTTATTTTTTATATATATCATTGTGTTAATTCATCATGAATCATATTATTTCGCGAGTAACTGGTTCAGTGTGTAGAAAGAAGAACATGAAATGTGAAGATCGTTGGCGAACACCTTGGCCTCGTAAAATACTTTCGAAGTTGTTATGATTGTAAAATTTTTAGAATTATATGTTAATAGCCAGAAAGATGTTTCAATAGATGCTATAAATGACATGATAAATGGTAATATAAGGCATTCGTGAAAGGTATTTTTGAATTAGCACAGGATGGCCTCGTGAATTTAGTAAAACACACTCACAACGGGTAAACATTCGTTTGTTCGTAATACTCGTAATGTTGCAGACAGTGAATGCATGCTTTAGGATTTCGGTATTTAATGAGGCGGAAAATGTAGAGCAAGGTTAAGGAAAATATGAAATATACCTGTGAAAACAATCACTATCATTTAAATACATATATCAATACCAAATAGTGTTACATGAATGAAAAAAAAATCATTTTACAGCTGTTGCTATATTTCTTTACAGAGGGATAAAAATAAGAGAGAAACTTTTAAATACACTGTAAAATATTCGAAAAACACAACAGTTAAAAGTACCAGCTTACTAAGGTGACTTTTTTGTGCGAAAAACTGAAGTGGATATTTCGACAAATTAAGATAGAATCAACTTCAGCATAGAGCATAGAGCATAGGGCATAAAGCGAATTATAACGCCAATTAACAGCAAAGTCACAATTTCGATCCTTTTAAGCCTTTTAGAACATATAGAGTACATTCGCAGGTCCGTAACTAAATTCATTCACAAATATTCATGTGTCTCTCAGGGAATCGTACTTGGTATTTTCTTCCACGCGTCACAATGGGTCGTATAACAGTTGCTTTTTAATAAACACACATTGCCAAGTGTTATTAAGTAGACGGTTGAATGGACATTAAATAGGTATCATCCTCAAGCGATGTTACTTCAATCTCACCTAATCAGTAAACACGGCGGACTTACGTAACGGCTAAACGTCTTGTCGCGTCGGTCGGCGATGTGGTCGTGTTTCGCTTTCACTGTAATAACTTGCTTTCTATAATTTTGGGTGAACTACGTGACGATCGTGCAGTGTGGCACGAAATGACCTACGCAGGCATTAGCGTCACGCCACACGGCGTATCTCATAACACAAGTAGGTATGCTATTTGCGCATAATTACCCAACCGCATCCATGCGCAGGCCGGCCTATACTGTTTTGAGTTCTAGCAATCGATATATTGAAGTTAATTGTGATACGATATCTTCTCAGGCATGAACTATGTATTTCAAATAAATTTTGTGGCAAAATTATCAACGAAATTGGTCACACAATTCCTATATTTGACGTTTGTGTTCTAAATCTGCTAACTAATGCTAATCTGATTGTGTCAGTAATGTGATTTATCTCAACGTAGTCTGTAGGTATTCAGTCTTCTTAAAAAAACCATTTGGAAGGTGACTCATGTGCAGTGAAATAGATAAGATGTCTCATGTGTTTACTTCAAAATACGCAATGTTGCAGTAGTTATAAATTGCATGTATGACCACGTGTACACATTTGTTAAGTACAACTTATATTCCCATAAGACTGAATAAATAATTCTCTACATTTCAATTTATATTTACTTATTTTTTATCGTACCCGTATATATAAATACGATATAATTAAGGCTAATTAACTTTCCAATGTAGGTATTAGTAACACACGCATTAGAAAGCCATCAAATGATCATCCATATCGACTTATAATATCATATGATTATATCAGATTCCCGTATGTAGCCGATTAATCCTATAGTACCTGGATGACCCAGCTTTACTCGGTGTAATTTTTTAGTACATCATGATTTTTTGGAATTATATTTACTTATAACTTTGGAACAAAATTCGAAAAAAAAGGGAAAGAATAAAAGAAACAATCGGACCGAGATTTGCACCCGGGTTTCCTGCGTTTTAAGGCGCCCGATTTCCTAACCGAGCGACTCTAACTTCGTAAATGGTAGCGAAATTTACAAGAATTACTCGTTTAAAGGTATTCGATGACAGTCAGGTTCAATAAGTGTACAAGGCGTTTATTATTAAGCAATTCGTATTAATACATTATAAAAATATTGATTATTGTTCACCTATATGATACGTACGCATATCAAGGCATACGAGTATATGTACGTCCTTGTAGAAAAACTCTGTTAGAGCTTACCTAAGTACATATGTCCATTTTAATATAATAAATTTTATTTGTTATAAGAAGGGATATAGGAGAACATAATAACAACAACATAATACCAAGCTTATGACATAATAATGACATACCTATTCATTATTCCCAGCAATTTTTGATTAATTTAAATGTATTGTGCCA
>DWQT01001272.1:0-17476 GCA_018244895.1 Myscelus amystis hages
TGTACTATTTAATATTAACAACGGCGAGGATTAATTATATGGAACTAGAGCGTCCGGTTCATATATTTGATATAAACAGATATTTTCTGAGAACGATCAGGGCAACAATGTGTACAAGTCGTGCGATGGTATAAAAAAAATTTACGAGCCTTAAAACGGTTTCTATATAGAGCTATATTTGAGTATTATCATGCTAATGTTATTGAGTCATGTTTAAATGGAATTTCTTATAACGGTGAACTGAGTGTGACATTAATATCAATGTAATTAGACTCTATTAATTCTGGTCACTCGTTGATCGCACTGTTCCTTGCAAGTGCGCTCATATGAGCGGGGTATGTACGGTGCTGGAATTAGATTTGAATATTAATGAAATACAGCAGCGATGAAACGGTCAATTAATGACGTTGGTAGACGATTGAGTGGTATATGCACTTTCCGACCTCATCAATTTAAGCGAGGTGCACGAATAATGTAAGAACGTGGCGATTAATAGTTTTCGTAATTTATTCCGGAAATAGCAAATATTTTTTTTTAAACGTATATTTTTAAAATTTCGCCACGCAATTTTATGTAGATTCATATAACAAAATAAATATGATCACTATATTTATTTGGGATCATAATCGACTCGATGTATATTAGTTTTTTTTACAGGTTAATTCAAAATTGCTGGTTTTTAAATTGGATGAATAATGTATACTGGATGGTGCGTATTCTCTGCTAGGTGTATGGCCGGTTGCGATGACAGCGCTGGTTTAATCAACGCGTGCTGTTTCATTAGTTACGGTTGATTTTTTTTCCTCTCACCATAATCACACGCGTCGTGACCGGTGAGCCATCGTGACGCGGATTCCAGCGCCGCTCCGCCAACATATCCAAAAGGCTAATTGTAATGAATCTCTTTGTGAAAGCTTATTCTAAATGTGCACGTTTCATTTTTATTATTGGATTTCATTTTCAGTTCTCTGATGAGGTTCAATTATGTGACGGCGATTGCTAATACGAGTGCGTGTACTATGACGTCAAACAATATACGTGCTGAGTGATAATATAGTCACGATAATAATATTATTTTAGGTAATACTTATTTTCCTTAGATACGAAGTCATTTTTGTATTAGATCATTATGAAAGTTTTTTTTTATTATATGAAATAACATAATTACTGTGACGCAACTTACTATATAAAATTCCTGTAGTTAAATGTAATTATACTCTTTTGTATACACACACATACAAATACATTTTTTGTATCAAGGAAAAAATAATCTCATGAAATAAATTTTAATATGTAAGCAATATTAGAATTATAATACCATAAATTCAAAATATATCATACATTTCATTATGAAATATCATAATTATCGTTAAATAGTAAAATAATAGAATTAATCGGACAGCTGTCGAAATCGAAACGATAGAAAATTCCATGTCCGCGCCACGTCCGCCTAAGCCGTACGGAATCAAAACAATCAAATAAATACTGTACTTTAATTATTTGGATGCGTTCGAAACAGTCGCTGTGCGTAAATCAGTGGATGTTGGTCCATGTCTATTTCAGTCAGTCGGCTCAATCTCGGGCGCGAGTTAATTAGAAAGAATTGCTTTTATTTCGCGTTTCCACACTTCACGAGGTGATTTCGAGACGTGACGCAGACGAGCCCGCGCGTGTGTAATCGGAAATCTGTCTTGATATATTGCCGCTGTATATCAGACGCTTAAATTTAGTCTCGACCATAATTTACAATAAAGAAAAAAAATTCAATAAAAATCGATATTCAACCGTACTCATTTTAATTTCGGTGCTTTTATTCCAAATTTAAACTTTAAAAATTGTTTACACGACAGCGCCGTCGGCATTAAGACGTCCGTGAATATTGCTTTTCTTGCATTAATTTTCATTATGAAAAATAGTTATTTTCCGCAACGCTGGAACTAACCGAGGTCGTTGTTAACGTTTTAATGATAAATGAGCCTTGAAAAATGTAACGATTGCTAAACGCGACACGAAATGAGGACGTACGGTCACTCTAATCTAATTTATGAGTTATTCGCCTTAATACATGTTAATAGTTAGAGAAAAAGTATGTTCGTTTGATGTTGATTGTGCTGCTAGGTAAGTTTTCGTTGTTTCGTAGTAGGACAATATAAATTCCATTTTTTCGATAAGGCGCCTACGCCATTCTAATGTTTCGTAAAGATTGTATCAGCAAATACATGTATAATATAAATGGAACATACTTATATCTTAAAAACTCCGTTGAATTATTTTTTGTTATAGTTTATTATTTATAGTACACACATAAAATTTATATTCGTACGTTTTCGTTGCAACACTACATAGCTATGGATGGTCACGGATAATAAATAGAATTAATGGTGTTTAAAGAAAAGTGTTCTTTCGGTCCATATAAGTACAACGGCCAATTAAGCACATTGGCTTGCTCAATGAGAGAAATTACAGCTCCAATCTGTTCCGGAATGAAGGCGACAATTGTGAACACAATGGATGGTGGTTTTTAAATGGATGTAACAATTAATTCACAACAATTAGATGGCCGACGCCCGCATTTCGAAATACACTGTAGAGTCACACAAATGGAGACAGTTTGTATAAAAAAAATAGTGGATACAAAATAAATCAATTTACGATGTTTAAATAAGTTGTTTTATTTATTATTCTCAGATAAAATATTGCCTTACCTGTTACTGCAGTCTTATTTGTAGCGGTAATATGAAGTGCAAATAAAGAGCAGATTTTAGACCAAGTTGCAATGACAAAATCAGGTCTAAATAATATGAATAGAAACTAAATGACTTGCCTTTGAATGAACATTCAAAGAAAGTGTCCTAAGTAATTCTATGTACAATTTAGACAAAGGAATTAGTTCTATACAATTCCTAACTCTACATTAAATCGTTCCGCGAGAGTCAGAACTGAACACATTATATCGCACCATTGTCGTGATTAAAACTCTAATTGACCTGTGATAAATCACAATTTACCCTCTTTGTCCCTCTACAGCGTTTGGTTATAGAAAAAATTGGACAAAAACATAAACAATTACTATAAATCCTTAGGCTATGAATTAAAAAAAAAATGTTTAAGTTCATATCAACGATGACAAGAATCTACGGATATGTCAAGATAGATTGTCAAATCGGAAATGGTATGAACATTATTTGGTGGACTTCCCTTACGAAAAATACATGTATGTACCCCATGTCTTGTTGCATCCACTTAACACTCTTACGAAATAGAACCACCGTTGCTTAGCAACAGGTGTATATAGATTCAACGCTGTTGAAGTCTCACCCTGCAGAGGTCTCTTCTGCTACAATTCTCTTGCTTATAAAATCGACCAGTCAAATTAAAGTTGCTAATAATATATGAGGAATTTCAAGGCTATTTACAATTGGTTCACTACATACACGAATTTCACATATTAGTGTAAAAGGACTCTGGTTCATTTCAGATGCTAAAGTGCGACCAGCGCTAACGGCGAGCGCTTGCCCTGCTGTATTCAATCTATAAATAGACCACGATTAATTAGTCAGCTTTGACCTGAATACACAGCGAAAAGTTTCCTGTCTTCATATATATTGTATTAGAGCTTTCTCTTCTGTAATAACACTTCAAACGACCGCTAGACCGAGGTCCTCACCTTCGACTATAATTGGCTGACTTAATTAGAACATTCGCTAATAAAACTCTTGATCGCCGTAATTAACCTAATTAAGCGACCGACGCCGGGTCGTAACCATTAATTACGCCAATTCAGCTTCGCCAAATCTGACCACAGCATTAATTTATATCCATAATCAAACATCTTGACCAATTATATCTCTATAAATAGATACATCGATTAATGCAATTCATGTAATAATAACGATACGTCATTGATTGCTTATTACATATACCTAAAGTATATGAGCATTAAATAAATAAGGATATAGGCACTAGCTGGGCGTCCGGGCCTTGTTCAGTATCAATATAAGTTTGTTTCGTTGAAAACTGTTTTGACGATACCTCTGGGTGAAGTTCTGTGCAAGAAGAAGCTTAAAGCGATTATTCTAAAATGTACACAATTCGCATTTTATTGAAATAGTCACATAATCAGCTGAACGATTTTGAAAGAAAACACACAATACAATAAAAAAACATACTACTTACTGTCTTCCTCTATAGGTGCATCGTATGAATGCGTTTGTGTCGAAGAATTGCAGCTTCTTCATTTAGCGACGAGTGATTTTTAGAAGAAAAGGAGTAGGAAAGCATATCAATGCTCTTAGCAATTCATATTGAATCCGTGCGGTGGTGTTGGCTCCAAGCCTCTTCGAGTTAGTGCAGACGGATGCCCAGCATTGAGACGATAATAGATTACAGCCGTGGATAAATTTTATGAATATCTGCTGCAAACAAGTGGAGTTACGGGCGTCTGCTAGTTCATTAAAATGACAAATATAAACGTCCCACGCACGGACATAATTATAAAAAAAACACGTTAGTGAAATTAAAGATTAATCTGGCGGAGTGAATATAATTCTTTTTTATTGATATGTTATTTTGGGAGCCGCTGTAATAAATATAAGAGAGAAACATGCAATCTGGGCATAGGAAAATTAATATGTTTGAAATCATTTTTAGAATCACCTATCTTACGTGGGTAATAGCAACGGTTTGAAGAAGTGGTGATTCATTATGACAACCGATTGAAGAATACTAATGCGAATTCCAGCAAAAACACCAGGCTTAGGAGTTGGAAAACTGCGTGTGTATGTACCTGTATACAAATATAACTTGTAGGGTAGTTGGCCAAACTGTCATTAATCTACCATCGATTGAATTGAATAGACTGGTCACGGTTTTCATAAAAAGTCAACGAGCGAATTTAATCCAAAATTATAGTGCATTGTTTTATAATACATTTGTGTGTCTATGTTTTATTCGGTTGTATACATTATTAAGTTAAAGGGTGTAAAGTAAAAAATGCAATATTTAAAAAAAAGCGAACGATGATCATGATTACAATTGATGGGCTGTCCTGCGAAGGATCCTGGCTTCAAACCTCAACTAGGCTGGAATTTGAATGACGGATTTAAATTTCTGTTGTCGACCTAGTTGTTCGCATTCTTATATTAATGAATCAATGGCACTCGTGACATAGGGCGGCTTAGCGAGGGGCTATGAATGTATACCAAATAAAATATAAAACAAAAATGTGCATTGAAATTTATATTCGTTTCACACGCGAGTAGAGATTCAAACGATCTATAAAAAAATATTCAATAAATATTATTTTAGTAGCCGCTGGATGTTGCTTTCCTAAATGACACAAAATGATATTCGGTGCAAAGTGAGGCGACACGAAATTGTACGAGTATAAATAAAATTCAACGTGCGAATGGAAAAACACGTGATCGAGATCGTTTCGCTTTTCAACGGTTAATGCCATTCCGCCTTGTCCGATACAAACGGTATTACAGGAGACACGTTGTGAATTCTACACGTTTATTAATAGGTACCTAATTTCAAATGCACCGTACATTTATCCAAGTCGAAAATGATTGTGGAAAAAATGTACAAAAGAGTATTCGTTGAGCAATTCAAGAAGAGACCGTAAATATGGCGGGAATTAGAAAGTAAGTAATTTGTGTATTTAAGGTGATACTGTGTAGGTGTGTTGGGTAGCGTGTGAGATTTGTATACATGGTAATACAATTCCTAATAAAATTAAGTAGCTAGCTAAACCATAAAGCACTAGCGACTTTTGAGAAGCTATATCCATACATTTACAGAAAACTCTCTTATAAATCACATTACTCTTATCACATAAATCGCTCTCGCAAATAGCATGAAGCGCAAATCGCGTGGCGCCATTCAAAAATGAATTTTAGTGTAAATTTACATCGCATATTTTCAATCGAATTAATATGTAAGTTTGAAAACAATATTCACTGAAAATTGGTCTAATTTTATTTTATTCTGAAAATAGAGCAAATCGACATGAAACATCTTCAAACGCAAGAATTAGCAGTTTACGTACACCTACTGTATAATTAGATTTCGATGATTACAATTGTATTTTCATTCCACAAATACATATTTGACGTAACGAGACTAAGTGCCTGCCACCACTGTTTGAACAGTATTTTGTTACGTATTTTATATCGAACACCGAAACGTTATAAATCACAGCTATGTCAACACTTTCAATTAAAGCCGCAAGGTTGAACTGAAATAAAACAGCTAATTCGTACAGTATATTCTTATCCTAAGTGTGTTCCAAAATAGACGCCATCTCATTATAACTTTTCACGTCTCGATAAAAAATTTGAATGGAGTCATCCACTGCGACTGGAAAGAATCAGCGCGGAATAAATTTCACGTTATATAATTATCGTGAGACAGCGAAGATCTGCAACAAACGACAACTGCGTGTTTAGCTGCACCTCGCGGAAATTGAAGAAACACTCTAAATAAACATATTATAATACCGCTATATTAGTTAGGTCCAAGCATTTAGCACAAATTAAAAGATTAGTTTTCAATGACGATAAATACTTATGTACAATTTTAATTTAAGAATACATTAACATCGTAATATTGTAAATAAAGTACCTATATCTTTATATATTTGAAAATGTAAACGAACAAGAGAATTCTAATTTACTAATTAAGCAGGTATTCAATAGTAATTATTTGATGCTATACTCATTAGTACTCATTCTATGTCTACATCTAAAAGTAATTAAGCAACTGCGACTAGATCTTCAAATATGTAAGCTGCATGTATCTTGTTTGCCCACTTTACTGTTTTATTTCGTTCCCTAAGGGAGTGTCATGAAATCGTATATTATCCATGTGATTATCTTTGCACTCTCCGATCATACAAAGTTGTATTAGTATTATAAATAGATGCACATTCTGAAGCACTAATTAATTTGTATAGTACAATGCTACATTGTGAAATATGAAATAATTGTGATTTACCTTCACGTATGAAACAATAATATATTTATTGTACGTAACATGAAACAAGATCTTATAAATTTTAAAAAGGATTACCTTTTTCATATGGAAGTACAAGAAAATCAAGTAATGGAATAAAAGTACAGGGCTTACATATTAAATTATCATTCAAATACATAAATATGTATTACAAAGTCAAATATTTTCTTGCAATCAAGCAAAACCTAAAGTTATCCTGGAACATACATATTATGATGTCCAGCAATACATGAATGGCGGATATAAGCGACCACGCTCAACTAAGTCCTAAATTGACTCGAAACGTTTATTTGCATAAGAGTGACAAAATGACAAATGTACGCCCATTCACAGAATGCGTAAACTTGCCGTGTATTGAGATTTCAGGCGCACCGGACGCTAATATCGACCAAGAATCGGCGCCCGCGCACGTCTCCACTCCGCCCGCCCAAAACGAGTACGCATACGCGTTGTGTTATATTAATTAAACTCGAGTGTGTGGTATTCGATAATTTGCGTATTCGAACATATCTGTGGATCTGTTCTGTGTAAACGAAGTTGGACAAGTGGCAAGTAAACGCACCGGTCGGTTACCTGTGAGCAAATGTTTGACTTGTCAATAAGTGTACCACGTTTTTTACCAAATTTGAAAGGTGTTGTCTCTTGGGCAAAGACTGAGGTAAGAATGTGCCTTTTAGTTTTAGTTTTGGTGTTAAAGCAAAAAAGACCATAACGCTGACTTCAATAACTGTTATGATCGTCTTTTTTATTCATAAAAATGTGAATCCAACATGGACTATTGAAAAAATAAATGAGGTAAATAATCTTAATCTATTTTTATTGCACAAATTTTCATTAAGATCCTTCCAATTTATCGTGATTTAAATATTTATGTTACACGGTTATTCCATGTAATGAAAATATATGTTAAATTCATCAAAGAACAATATAATTTTATATAACTTTGGATTTTTTAAATTAAAATAAATAATAATTATAACTGGGCTGTATAATTATCTATTTCACATGTACATATGTTACATGGAACTTATTGTTATTAGATCTAAATTTTGATGTAATCGTAAAGATTTGTATATGAAAATAGACAAAAATATGGTACCATGTTACTTAAATGTCATTAACCAAGTTTATGATTACTAGGACTAGAATATTCACTAATGCTATTTCAAATTATAAAAAAAAAAATCTTTATAAACATCAACGGTTGACTCTAGTGTGTAAGCAATACAAGTGAACGAAAATAGCGAACCATCGCCATAGTGGCATTATCTTTTTAAGTTCGTTTCTCACCTCCAATTTTCTGAGAAGGCCGGTAATGAGGTTCTCCACGCCGCGGCCGCTGCAGGTCTCGTTGGGTAAATACATTTGTGTACCGAGCGCAGTCCGGTAGCCGGCCTCTGTTTGCTGTCGAGCTGTTAATTAATAACTCGGCGAGCAGTGTATACACAGCCTTATTACCGGTAAAATCTCACAAGTCACGAGTCGGTTTAGACTAAACCAGTTTTCAGTTTCGGCTCCCGATTTCTAATCACACGGTAATGGATTTGTATGGGCTGCGCTAATGAACTGTGCTATTCCAAATAACCATTCCTTCGTTATTTTTTGTATTTAAAAACTTGATATTACCATACTTCGTACATTGTATCAGAGAAATGGAAAAACTATAACGATATAAATAATAATAATATAATAATAATAATAATAATAATATAAGTAATAATCCTTTTATATAATACTGCTTTGAATTTATTATTGATGTAGCCAAAATAATGATACAATGAAGTAATTTGAAAATGTTGTTAAAATAATTACCGCTAAAGCTTTATAACACTGTTATACATAAATGTTACTCAATTATTAATGTGTTACGTTAAATAAATAATGCGTCACTCATCAACCTGACTATTACTTTTAATAATTTAAATACAAAACTCCTGGCTACGTTCGATACAATGTTATTTGTCATTACCATGCCCATTTAACCTGGCACCCGCGCTCTATAATTACAAGCCGGAAAAAAAATGAAACTTGAAGAAACGCGATGGTAACTAATGGCCTGAAACTAAATTTTAATTAATGTCGCGTTTTACGGAATGGAAGTGATTACAGAAATAACACGACGGTGGTGTTAGGCGGGCCCGGCATTAGACGGTGTCGGCCTCCCCCCACCACTCATGTTCGACAATTTACGACATGGTAATTACGTGTACGTGTTTAGCCGCCTTCGGCCCACTTTATCGATATGTCCCACTTCGCACGGCCGAACGACAGGTAAAGAGCGATTCAGTCGCTGAAAATGTGACTTATGTTTCACAATTCAACAGAAAATTGATCTAGCTAACTCTTTTGCACTAATCGCTGCTGGTTCTAGGTTTCATTGCACTTTCCCTCCTTCGCTATTATCTGTAGGATATATCTTAGTTAATTTTACACCTTATCCGATATCGGTGGTACAACTGCTTTAAGCGGCTCGTACCAACATCACGAACGTAATTTTGGAAATTAAAAACGGTAAGCTTCAATCGGAACGTAATATCTAAATGATGGATTAACCTCGCGTTCTGATGTGAATCGATTCATTTGGCCGGTAGCCAGTAATTATTCTTATATCGTCGTAGATACGTTGGCGAACACAATTAGTTATTGATCAGTCAGCAATTAAGTCGAATCGATATTGTTTGTTGAAGTTGTAGAAAATTGTTTTAGTTCGATGTTTAATCGTCGTTTTGTGCCCGTAGATAATGGAATTTTTCGTCATACAAATGGATCTATTCAGTAATTGTTTATACGGGGAATTGTGAGTGCCGTTGTAATATGGAAGTTCAGTGTTCATGGTTCACTGTCATTAACGATACATCGTTTATGTGTGGTTCATGCTGGTCGGTTTAAGAAACCAGTCGTTTCCAATTTATTCTTTTTTTGCACAAATACAAATTTGTCGAGAGGATATACGAGGGCAATTTTTGGTTCCTGCCTACTCCTATGGGAAAAAAATATGTGATCCAGTCAGATCCATTTCATTAGTATGTATTTACAGCTGTACAAGTATTCAAAAATTATCTCTATCGTCAATCCTTTATCGTTGTTCTCTTGAAGCGGTATCCTCACATCGTGAAAAGAACTAAGAGCATAGTATACCTCCCTAACTAAGTGCATTATTACGTTTCATATCTTACAAGAATCATTGCCCAATACTTCATAAAGTTAAAGGTGCGTGTCACGATTTTCAACCCTAGACCTCCGACGTGTAAGACAAGAATTTCCAACCACGCGGCTATTAGAGACGGTTAGGTATAAATGGGTTACGCTTAAATTGAAGACAATTTGAAACGAAAGTTTGTAAGTATAATCATTTATATGTAGAGTATAAAATCCAGTAGGCGCCAACAATCTCAATATTGATGTTATATTTTCACACTATCCACGCTTACGCTCATACTGCGTGATATCACTCACTCATTCGTTCCACTGATCTGTATTAGCGAAAACCTAAACAAATTTTAGAATAATTTAAAAAATTAATAACATGCACGGCATTTAAAAATACGTTTAAAACTAAATACGCAATACGTTGAATTACAGAAAATTTGGCTTTAATTTTATGATCATTCCCGCAAAATGTGTAGGTCAAAATGAAGTATTTCCAATCACATACCATTCCAGTGCTTTCTGGATAAACAACAGTTAGGGCGTATTTTAATGAGATTGCACAATCCGAGCGCTTTCACAATAGTGTCCGAATCGCGCTTACCCGTAGGGCTATTCTCCTATCAATCTCGCAGATGATAGGCTGGTATCGCGGGCCTAGGAACACGAGATGCATAATGCTCGGGCGAGATAGCTGTCTCGGGCACGAAGCCTCCAAGCCTTGCAATTTATTGTTTCACGATCTCAAGCGGTTCATTATTAAAACGGTTTGATACAGAGGTGTTGCTGAAGCCCGCGGCTAGCTCCGCCAATTACTCTGCCCCGCCATACTTGTTTGACTTTAACAATGCTTTCTCGATTTTTAGTGCCGCTTTGTCTTCATATCTGTTTCCTTCTAGCTGTTTCTTTGGTCTTAATGCGATGAGATATTTCATTCTGATTTCAATAGTCGCACGAGTCTTAGGTTCTTTTAATAATTTACATAACCATGTTAATACTATTTTAATAATTACTTAATCCATCCATGTTAATACTATTTTAATAATTACGTGGTAGTGTCTGTTCATTTGTGAAATTAATTCCAATTATTTAAGTAAATCTCGAAACTATTCAAATGTATCATGTCTTACTCTTGTGTTTTTAGGAATTTAGTCAGAGCTACATAACTTGCCAAAAATAAAATGTTAGCGTTCTAGTAGGAACTGCATTTACTTGTCATTGATTACGCACGCATCATGTTAATCAAATTTTTATATTACATTTAATAAAAAATGATTTAAGAAGTAAAATCCATGTTCAAAATGAAGAAAGCCATTGTTAATCTGGTTGCGTGTCGTTATACCTTAGGAATATAATTGCTTCCTCCAGCTACATTCAATTCTACAGCCAATACTCCGATTACGAACTCATTAACACGGCCGAACAAACTACATTTCTTATCGTTCGATCGTCCAAAATTAGCTAGCAGTTCCAACTTTTTCCTTAATTAAGAAAGTATGATTAACAAAGAGCAATCACGAAAACAAAAGTCTTATCATTTGCAGAAGGGGAGTGTACATTGATCACCGGGGAGCAAACAGAGAGCGGGAGAAATTAATAAATTATCAGATATCGTCTAGAGTAATTCCGCAACTATTTTCGCAATGAGTTTATTATAATAAAATTTACATCACACATTTTTTACAGTACCTATTATTCGCCTGCTTCATGTACACTGCCAGATATGGGTCTCCCCTTTAAAAAATTACAATTCTTCAGATAAACTCCCATCACTCACACGATAAATATAATTTTATTACTCGGAGTATACATATAACGTCAAAACGATGATTGAAGTAAATTTTGAAAAGTAATAAGGTTTTGAAAATCACGAAAACACACAAAATAACAAAATGTTTATAAGTTAAATAACAATTACACAAAAACCATACTGGTGTCATGTTGTATCAATATAATTAATTAGTCCTTGAACAGATTAAAAAATAAACAACAAAACACAATTCATTTGTTTTTCGATCTCTGGGTGGAATCGCTCACATACATAGTTGCCGACGGTGTGCCGGCTCTTGCCTCTCCTTGCTAATGAATAGCACGGAGTTGTCTTGACGGAAATATGAATGATAAACTGGTCCGATTTGTCCGCTAATGACGACTACAACATGGCCCGGGCTTGATCGGAGTTCCTCTAAATGCACAGTTATCGATCTCATCTGTATATTAATTTGCATGTCCCTTTATGAATCTTAACTGTTGCCGTGTTTTACATTTAAATGTTACATTACATTTAGAATTTCCATTTTTAATATAACATTACAAAATAACAAATAAATACACTTCAATAAAATAAGTGCCTTATGGTGGGTATATCAACGTTTACAATGTTACAAAATACAGTACATTAACCTTATAAAAACGAAGATAACAAATTAATTTATTAATGCTATTATTTCTTCCAAGAAGTTTAAGAGTCAAAGATCTGTCGAACAATCACATCTCGATAGTGTCACATACGACAAGAGTAAGAAGCTTAAAAGTAATAAGTAAGAACATAATGAACTAAACAATGGCATGACTTTTTAAACAATTACGTAATAGGACACACACAGAGTTATATAAAAAGTAATATTAAGAACAGTAATATGACTGATCAGTTGTAGTTTGCACCTCGTGCGAGAACCCCGTGTCGCAAACAACAACAACAAGTAAACAACGCTTATTAGCGCGAGCGCAAGCGGCGCAGCGCGCTGACCATACGCTATGAATAATGACCCGTATGTCGTAGGGAGTTCGGGTGAGAGTGCCGTAGTGAACGACGTAGTTGGAATGGAAGCGAACGAAACAAACTTAGAGTTACCCGCCTCGAATAGTGAATCGGAAGAGGAACGCATTAGAAAAAGAGGAAGGCCATGCGGAGGTGCCTCTTCCGAGGAGGAATGGAGCACTGTAGTAAGAGGGCGTAAAATAATTCGTAAACCTACAGTAATTGATGTTGAGGAATACATACAAATTTGTGTGACGTGCAATTCGCCGTTGCCTAAACAGTTTGCTTTAGCAAAAATACTAAAAACTAACAATATAAGCGGGATTAGCCGCGTTAAATACGTACATCAGCACAAAATTATAATAACGTTTGAAACAGAAATATATGCTAATCAATTTCTTAACTGTACGGTGCTGAGCGACCTCGGATGGAGATCCCAGAGAACTACAGAAGTAGGTGTGTCTTATGGGGTCATCAAGGACATCGATTTGGATGTGACGGAGGAAGAAATTATTAAAAACGTATCATGCAACGGTGAGTTACTAGCTGCAAGAAGGTTAAATAAAAGGAAACATGATACAAACACCGGCTGGATTAAATGTGAGGCCATTCGACTAGCCTTTAAAGGATCATCGCTTCCTACACACATATACCTCCATGGCATGAAGATTAGCGTGACACCCTATGTTTTTCCGGTGACCCAATGCTCGCGCTGTTGGAAGTTTGGACACACCCGATTACTATGCCCATCTACAAAAGTAGTATGCCCCAAATGTACGAAAAATCACGAAAATTGTGAGGCTACATCATTTTGCTGTGTCAATTGCTATGGCAACCATATGGCGCTCCAAAAGGTGTGTCCCGTATTTAAAAAAGAGCGAAAAATACGTGAATTGATGGCAGATTTTAACTGTACCTACAGAAGAGCTCTTACTATGTATGTGCCGCCATCACCGTTACCTGAAAAACATTTATCTTCGGACATCACGCCCAGTGTAAACAAAAGTTCGGTTGCATTACCCCGTGAGCCTGAACCAGAATTGACACGTACAGAGAACATCCAACCTGCTCCGGCAGGTAGATCTAAGTGGCAGAAGGCAGGCAATACGCAGCAAAGTTCCTACAAAGATGTATTAAGCGGGAAACATAAGAAGCGTAAACAGCGCACCATACCGGACCCACCATCGCGTGCGCCGATACCACCGATGGAGACAGACGGATACGAGAATACAGAGTACTTGGACGACTGCATGAGCGACAACAACGACACTCCGAAAGCATCTCGGGCGCACAGTTCGAAAAAGTCTAGCTTTATTCGATTTATTATCAGGGCGTACAAAATTATAGTTAGCAAGGATTCGTTAGAAGATAAAATACATCAGGTAATAACTATATGTAAAGAATGGATATTAGCTAATGTAGTTAGTTGCTTTTCAGCGGACTCCCTTTTTAATATCTTTAATAATTATGAATGACAATACCATTATTGTTAATATTAACATTATCCAATGGAACTGCCAAAGCTTAAGATCGAAGTTGGTACCTTTAGAATCGTTACTTTCGCAAGAAAAAATCCATATAGCCGTTCTGAGCGAAACTTGGCTTGAACAAGACTCTCGTCTGAGTATTAGTAATTACAATATTCACCGGTTAGACAGATCGGATGGCTATGGTGGCGTTGCTATAGTAGTTCATAAGTCTATCAAAAGTACAGTCTGTTTATCACGTAGCCCTAATATTGGCATAGAGCTCCTTCATGTTAAGCTCCTCAATTGCCAACACATTGAGAATATTATTTCAATTTATTGCCCTTCAAATATACACACAACTCAGAATGATTGGGACCAGGTGTTTTCGGTATTGAGTAGGAAGTCAGTAGTAATAGGTGACTTCAATGCGCACCATACAAACTGGTCGTATAAAACAGACCGCAGAGGGCTCCAGATTTTTGACTCAATGTTAGAACACAGCCTTATTTATCTAAATAATGGTGACCCTACGCGAGTACGGCTCGTCAATGGATGTCTACAGCAGTCATCCCCAGATATATCCTTTGCTACCACAGACCTTGCTACTCTAATGTCGTGGAAAGTTACGAATGAATGTCTTGGAAGCGATCATCTAATAATTAAATTATCAACTACTTTAAATATCCCGCGTCACGTAACTAAAAAGAGAAATTACAAAAAAGGTAATTGGACTGCCTATTCACATTTTATCGAAGTTTCTTTAGCTGATTTTAACATCCCCAATGACCCTCAACAAGCTTACGACATATTTGAATATACCTTACAATCTGCAGCAAATAAATTCATACCATATGTTAAAATACCCCAGCATATATGCGACAAATTTACACCTAAACCCTATTGGAATTCTGAACTAGCGAAAGCCGTAGCTGAACGTCGCCTTGCGTTGGCCACTCTAAGAAGGGCGCCATCTCCTGAGAATTTAGATTCACTAAAAGAAAAAATACAAAATGCTCAAAGAGCTATACGATTAGCTAAATGCCAATCATGGCAGAAATTTTGCACGTCTGTAAATGTAACCACTTCATCGCAAGAGATGTGGCGCAAGATGAGATGGATAAAAAGTCATCAAAGAAACCACTCGAGGCAACACGTAAATAAAGATACGGCAGAGGAACTACTTAAGTCCCTAACACCGGATTCCGTGTGTCCACCTCAACCACAGTTTATGTCTCTTAACATGGCCTTAGAATCCGAAATCACCATTGAAGAACTGGATAACTCAATTAAAAAGTCTGATACTGCGCCAGGTGCCGACGAAATATCCTTTTCTATGATTAGCCATTTACCACTTGCTGCGAAGAAAATCTTAACTAAGTTATATAATATTTTCTTAAATTCTAGTTATATACCCACGCAGTGGCGAATAATGAAGATAATACTAATACCTAAACCGGGCAGAGTGTTAAATTCACAATCTAATTTGAGACCTATTTCATTGATGTCTTGTTTATGTAAAATTTTCCATTCAATTCTTAACAAAAGAATGGAGTGGTATTTTGAAAAAGAAAATATGTTTTCGGAAAATATGATAGGCTTTCGTAAGGCTCGCTCATGCTATGATAACTTGACACTGCTGGTTTCTAAAATTCAAATAGGATTCTCAAAAGATTTATTAACCGCGGCGTGCTTTATTGATATAGATAATGCTTATAACAATATTGATGTAAGCTGTTTATTACATAATCTAGATCAATTAGGTGTGGGATCTAAGATTTGTTCTTATCTGTGGTCCTTTTTAAAAAATAGACACCTAAAAGTAACTGTTGAGGGAGTTGTTCTTACTCGCTCTACCGGGCGAGGACTGGCTCAAGGTGACCCCATGTCACCGCTTCTATTTAACGCGGCAACTATAAATATTTGCAAAAGCATTGAAAATGTAGAAATATCTCAATATGCAGACGATTTTGTAATGTATATTTCAAAAGATAACATTTATGCGGCAATTGGAGAGCTTAAAGTTGCATGTGAGAAGTTGAGCACTATGTTAAATAGGTTGGGCTTGGCTGTTTCTTCAACAAAAAGTAAACTGTGTATTTTTAAGAAGGGGCCTGTTAGAACGCCAGTCGATTTGAAAATTAACGGTCAGTCCCTGCCTGTTGTGAGTTGTATTAAATATTTGGGGCTGTGGCTGGATGGCTCTCTGAGGTGGGGAAAACACATTAAAATGACTATCGAAAAAGTACGTAAATTCATAAATCTTTTAAAAATTTTATCAGGCACTGGATGGGGTATCCACCAAAAACATTTAAGACGTTTATACATGTCTATTATACGTAGTCGAATTGATTACGCTAGCTTCTTGTACGGCAATAGCTCTCACACTAATTTAGTAAAGTTAGACAGAGTTCAGAATGAAGCGCTTCGTGTAATTGGAGGTTTTATTCGAAGTACTCCAATCCACGTAATGGAAAGCGAATTATTTCTTCCTCCTCTTCAAATTCGCAGAGAATATCTTGCTGGAAAGGTCTTGTTGAGATCTAAAGCCTTGTCTAATGACAAGATTAGCAATGTACTTCAAGAACTAGCACTTGTCCGCGGCTCCCGCTACTGGATGCATAAAAACACCCCTTTGCTTATTAATAGTAATAATTCCCTACATTCACTCCCAATACACAGAAATAAACAACTACCGGTGTATTCATTAGATATCTGGGTTAGTAAAATTAGTTTGCAACCAATAATTAACACATCCATTCCTTTCATAGAACAAGCCAAACGTACATATAGCTGTCACAATTTAAAAAATATATGCACACGTTTTATAAAAGAAAAATATGAAGGCTGGTATCACATTTTTACTGATGGATCCAAAGAAAAACACGGAGCGGGGTCGGCTTTTCTGGACCCCAATGTTCAAATTGGCAGGAAATTTAGGATTGAGGCGGATATATCTATTATGCACATAGAGTTAATCGCGATAGCAGAGGCCCTATCGTATATTGACTTTATAAACGCTGGCCAAGCAGTCATTTTCAGCGACTCCAAAAGTGCACTACAACACTTGGCTCGTTGTACCTCTCAT
>DWQT01001273.1:0-17473 GCA_018244895.1 Myscelus amystis hages
GGTGTCACTATTATTAGATAACCTATCAAATAAACATAATAGGATACCACTCCTGTTTAATGCTCCCTCAGTTACTACGTAACCACATTTGTTGAACCAGCTCTTCAAATAATTTATAACATTACGATGACTACTATTTCAAGTTCTATTGTTGTGACTTTAGTTTATATTTAGTGCTATTTTTTATATTTATTATAATTATATTGTTTATATTTATTATAATTTTAATTATTGATTTTAGGTACTCTGCCTTTGCTGATAAATTAGGTGCAGCTGTAACAAGCTACAAGTCCCACAATGATAGCCCGCAATTTGTGGAAGCTTTGCACAAATCATTTGTCGATATAAGCAAAATTTTATCAGGATAAACATTAAATACTTATCAATAATGAAAATTAATCGCATTTGATTAAGTAAATTAATAAATTTTGTTCTCTACATTTAGGTGCAATTAATTTATTAATAATGGATTGACGAATAGGTTAACTATATTTATTTATAACTTATAAACCTTAAAAAATAAATAAATAAAGTGAACATTCAAATGTACGAAGTATTCGGTTTTTACCATCATTGAGCTTCAAATGATTAAATAATTTCATAACATCTATCCGGAAAGCAAATTAAAAAACTGTTAGTTTCGTTTTAAATTTTAATTGGTATATAGTTTTGGAATCGAATGCAATTTAAAAATAGTCATAGAAATTAATTCCTCTTATTATAGGCAATCCATTTATATTTTTCTAGCTTTTTATGAACTGCCTATTTTGTATGTTTTTACATACGTGCAACACAAGAATCTTTAAAAAATAATAATTATTAGTTTCACACAAATGTACATTTACTGTAATGTAAATGTAAACACATGTAAATGTACATTCATATTATTGATTATATTACTTATTACTGGGTCCAAGTGTGTTAAAATTTTATACTTATATAATAAATTTATACTTGTTATAAATTATGGGACTTTCAATTTTCCTTTAGTGTCTGGAGTAAATATAATTATTAAATAATATTATGTTTCAAACTTTATCGCACACAAAATACCTGAAATACAATAAAGTTTTAATGCATATAATATATGCACTTATATGAAAGTGAAAGATGACTTGACTGACTGAACCGAAGATCAATGCACTATCGATAACACTGCATCTAGAATCCTGAAGGTTTGCAAATAGCTTGTACATATAACGTAAGTAAGCACTAAAACAGGGATTACGGAAATTCCAGCCCTAATGGGGCCAGAAGAGTTGCTAATATTGTATAAAAATTCATCTATTTACGAGTTAGAGACCTGAAATGCATTTAATAGCTTTTGGAAATTTAGTGTTTGAGAAAGCAAAACGCGGATCAAAAATATCGACACGATGTTTATCGATATATTGTTTTCTCTTGCCCATCCCTACTGCCGGCTGGCGAATCTTGCGATGTTGCCATGGCATCCTTGAGTTCTACAACTATTTACACACTGTAACAGATTAAATATAGCTCTCTATCAGAGAGTGTTCCATGAAGGCTAACTTAGTATAATTACTTAAGAAGAAGTACATATAAATACATATTTTTTAATTTAAATGTAATATAAGATGCTATCAAAGGGAATTCCGTAATGTGTTAAAATTTTTAGCAGTAAATTTGATTTGGAGGAAATTATGAGATTGTTTTAAAAATATAGGAAAAAAATTAAAGAACGATATATGGACATGAAATCGAATAAATTGAACAGCACATAGGCTTTTCTTCCACTGTGACCGCGAAAATGTCAAAGTTCATCCATGGTGTAGATTTTGTGAATAAAATAAATATTTTTAGTGATATGTTATTCTGTGGTGCTTGTGATTGACTTAGATCTGGATTACAAACTATTCGAAAAAAGTGTAGTGCAATGACTATAAAGCAAATTTAAAAGGTAAATATTTTACTATAGTGAAAATACATTTTGCTAAATCAGTGCTGGATACATGTATTTTAGTTATATTCTGAATTAAACATCAGAAAATATGTGCATTTCAGCTGTAATGACTATTCGATATCATTGATGCACTGTAAAACCACATCTATTGAGCGGAAATTTTCTTTGCAATATCACAAAAACGTTTCGCGAATACAATCAAGATCGATTTTCATAAATCAAAGCGAAGTAACGATAACATTTTATAATAAATTAAATTACAATATAGACAATAATAATAATAATGAAGTCATACCAATTTACTATTTCTCACGATATTGTATCCGTAATTAAAAGCAGATAATCTTAAACAGAAAATATTAATATTAATTAGCTGTTTAAATATTAAGCGCATATTATTTTATGTATTATTTGCTAAACAGGTTTTGTCTATAACAGTGTTTTATTCGAGGGTTAGTATTATTTTAATATCATAGTTTCTTCAAATTAAATTCTTAGTAAACTAGGTTCGGCCCACAGCTTCTTCTGTGTTTATTGATATACCCCCAAAAATTAAAAAAAAAGAAGTATCCAATTTAATTGTATTTATGGCTTACTATTTGGCATATACTGTTATTTTTGAGTAATGAGATAATTACAGTGTGTTAGTGATATAATCACATTTTTTCCACTTACATTGCAAATGCAGACTGAATCCTATGAGATTTATCAAAATAATGTGCTAAGTACACCTTGAAAAGGTCTACAGAAAACTCTGCAATGGTATATGTCTATCTGTTATGGATAACCCACAATAACAATTTTTTTTCATTTACTTTGTACAAGAAACAATGGCTAATTTTCGAGGTGATTTTAAGCAATAAAACATTAATCTTTATTCAATTAAGTGCCTTAAATACATTATTTATTTCATATAGATCAATATGGCCCTTTACAGCATGTAATTGAAATAGATATTGTCGACGATATTATAGATTTAAAATGCAGGGACATAGTGGTTGCGGCGGTTCCAGCTGACCGGGTTGGTGGCTCGGTGCAGCGCGTGCCTATAAATTTAAATTTAAAATTAGAAGTAAATAAGTAAAAATGTTGTATATGAATTTAGATATTCCAAAGATAGTAGGTATTTTTCACAGTATAGGGAGAGAGGAATTGTTTTACTCCGAATTTAACACGTAGGAAGCTACGCTAGCTATATTATAATAATTTACCATAAATGGACCTTCTTGATTGTTCCAGGTTTGATTCATCTCATAGAATACCCATTCAAGATGTTGATTAAAGAGTACCGTATTCCTCTTCCACTCACTGTAGAGGAATACAGAATCGCCCAACTATATATGATAGCTAAGAAAAGCCGTGAAGAGAGTTCTGGTGAAGGAAGTGGGGTAGAAATCCTTGTTAATGAGCCATATGATAATGGACCTGGTGGTAGTGGACAGTATACTCAAAAAATTTACCATGTTGGTAGTCACTTACCTGGCTGGTTCAAAAGCTTGCTCCCTAAATCTGCCCTAACTGTTTCTGAAGAAGCATGGAATGCTTATCCATATACGAAGACAAGATATACCTGCCCATTTGTTGAGAAATTCTCATTGGAAATAGAAACATACTATTTTGCTGATAATGGCCATCAGGATAATGTATTTAAGCTTAGTGGAAGTGATCTAAAAAACAGAATAGTAGATATTATCGATGTGGTTAAAGATCAGTTGTATGGAGCAGATTATGTAAAAGAAGAAGACCCAAAATTATTTATGTCTCAAAAATGCAAGAGAGGCCCTCTCTCTGAGTCATGGTTAGACGACTATTGGCAAGAAGTAAAAGGTAAACCCCAACCTTTACCTAATGGAAAATCCCTAATGTGTGCATATAAGCTCTGTAGAGTGGAATTTCGCTATTGGGGCATGCAAACTAAGTTGGAAAAATTTATTCATGATGTTGCATTAAGAAAAACTATGCTTAGGGCTCATAGGCAAGCTTGGGCTTGGCAAGATGAATGGTATGGTCTGACAATGGATGATATACGAGAAATAGAAAGACAAACGCAGTTAGCATTACAGAAAAAAATGGCAGGAGATACTAGTGATGACCAAGACATTTCCGAAGAAAATTCTAAATCGCTTGCAGCCACAATGAGCAGCTTGGAGAAAAATGAGGATCTTGCTACCCCAGTTACCACTAAAAAAAGTGCAGTTGAGAAGAGGATTCAGAAACATTTGTCTCCTGACAGTACTCCTCCATCAGATCATAAGAGCTCACTTAAATCAAATCTACGGTCTTCTTCCTCAGATTCTATTAAGAGCCTACATGCGCAAGTAGCGAGTTGGCGAATGGAAACACTTGTGCGAGAATCTGAAACTGAGACTGGTTCTGAAGATGAATTTTATGATTGCGAATCCACTCTTAACAAATGGTCCTCTATGTGTTCACTAGACGAGGGTGATATTGATGTCTCACCCACACAGACTGACCAAAGTCAGGAAGATAGTATCTTTAATCCTAATTTCTTAAAGAGAGTTACTTCCGAAAGGGGTTCACGTAGAGCGGGATTACAGAGTCATCAAAGTATTGACGGCTGTCCAGATACACCAGTACATGGTTCCTGTTCAACAACAGTATTAATATTAGTATTCCATGCTGGAAGTGTTTTAGACGCTAATGTGGATATGACAGCTAAAAAATCTGATGTAACAACATTCAAGGGTGCATTCGAATCTGTTATGCGTCAGCACTATCCAACATTAGTAGGTCATATTACGATAAAGCTTGTTTCTTGTCCATCGGTTTGCACTGAAGCTCTCGGAGTTTTATCCACATTGAGTCCTTATAGTTTTGATTGCTCACCTTCTACTATGGAAACACCTTCACTTACAAACGATTTAATACCTATTGGTGCTATTCCACTTATTGCTACAAATTCACCTGAGTATTCAGAGTCTATAACTAAAACCATTAATTCAGCAAACATGGTTTATAACGAATTTATTAGATCTGAGGATGGAAAGGGATTTAATGGTCAAGTGTGTATAGTAGGTGATAGCATGGGGTCTGTACTTGCCTATGACGCACTCTGCCGAACTGTCCAGTATCAATCACGTCATGATAGCGAAAACAGTATACTGGATACCGAAATAACTATTCCTAATGAGCCAGAACAATATTTAAATAAACCTCACCTGCAAGCGCCTACGCCCCGAAGGCGATCATCAACTGCAAGTGACAGTCAAACTAAGTTCGAATTTGAAGTTAATGACTTCTTCACTTTTGGCAGCCCTTTATCACTTATTCTTGCCTCTAGAAAAATATCCGAGGATAAATTTAAAGAAATAGTTAAACCACCCGCGCAACAAGTCTATAATCTATTTCATCCCACAGATCCTGTTGCATCAAGGTTAGAACCATTGTTATCAGCTAGATTCACAGATTTGCCTCCTATTAATGTTGCTAGGTATGCTAAATACCCGTTAGGTAACGGACAGCCATACCATTTGATGGAATTGATACAAAGTCACCCACAGTTATTTGGTGATCATTTGCAAATGCCACCAACTCCTATTTTAAGAAGACTTTCTGAAGCTTCTGTGCAAAGCACCATTAGTGGCTTGGTTGATAATATACCACTAATGACGATGAATGCTTTGCAGCAGAAATGGTGGGGATCAAAGAGGCTTGATTATGCACTGTATTGTCCAGAAGGATTAGCAAATTTTCCTACCAATGCACTTCCGCATTTATTTCACGCTAGCTATTGGGAAAGTTCAGATGTTATAGCTTTTATATTAAGACAAGTTGGCCATTTCGATTTGGCTTTATATGGCCATTCTGAAGATAAAGAGTGTTCTATGTTTAAACCTGGGCAAGAAAGAGAGAAATGGATGAGAAAAAGAACCTCAGTAAAGTTGAAAAATGTCGCGGCTAATCATAGAGCAAATGACGTTATAGTAAAGGAAGGATGCTCACAAACGTTTACAGCTAGATTCATGTATGGGCCGTTAGATATGATTACTTTGACTGGGGAGAAAGTTGACGTACACATGATTAAAGATCCCCCGGCAGGCGAATGGATACTTTTATCTACTGTTGTTACAGACAAAACAGGGAGGATTACTTATACTCTTTCGGATAAACAAAGCGTTGGATGCGGAATTTATCCAATGCGTGTTGTTGTACGAGGTGACCATACAAATTGCAATTTTCACCTAGCAGTTGTCCCTCCACAAACAGAATGCGTAGTATTCAGTATTGATGGTTCGTTTACGGCCAGCGTGTCTGTTACTGGCCGTGACCCAAAAGTGAGGGCTGGCGCTGTCGACGTAGTGCGATTTTGGCAAGATTTAGGATATCTAATCCTTTACATAACCGGTCGACCGGATATGCAACAAAGAAAAGTTGTGTCTTGGCTCGCTGAACATAACTTTCCTCACGGGCTCGTATTCTTTTCGGATGGCTTTTCGACGGATCCATTGGGACATAAGGCGGCACATTTAAACAATCTTATAACTGATCATGGAGTTATTCTTCACGCGGCATATGGATCCGGAAAGGACATCAGCGTGTACCATAATTGTGGTTTATCACCGAGACAAATTTATGCAGTTGGGCGCATAAGTAAGAAATACAATAATTTGGCTACCGTTTTAAATGACGGTTACGCTTCCCATTTGGCCGACTTAAAGCAACCCGGCGCCGTTCGCGCCGCGCGCGGCAACGCAAGGCTCTTGGTGCCGCGCCGTTTGCTGGCTCCGGTAAGTAACTCCCCCGCAACTCGTGGCCGACGTTAAAATTATTTGATATACATATATTATATTTAATCAAGACTTCACTTTAATTAAATTTTTCTAATGTTATTTCTTTTAAGGGTTATGGAAATGAAAATTACACACTGAAAAAACATTTCAATTGAAGGCGATTTAATTAATCCACGAGAAATATAATGCAGTTATATATTATTACATGACATACTAGAATTATTTAATGTGTTGTTGTTTTTGTATATAAATAATTGAATAATATGTCTCAACTTTAATCTTATATGTCAAACAGTTACAAAGTATCATGATGAATTTTTATAACTGTTATTAGTCGGTTTTTAATTACTCAGTTATTAAAATTATATTTAAACTATTCTCTATTGATATTACGAAACATAAGAATCTCTTTTATCTGAGTAAGCCACATGAACTATCTAGTCTTATGCGTAATGTGTAAAACTGGTGTTAAGATGCACTGATACATGATTTATGAAAATGTATTAAAATGAGACGAATAAGCTACACAGAACCGTGTTTTCATAGAATGTTACAGAAGTCAGCGTAAATATTTGAGACACGGCAGCAAATTTGGCCATGTCAATAAAAAAAAAGTTGAAAATAATGGCGTTCGATTCACTTGTGTTTTTTGCTTGATTTTTTTAAAATACCAGTATTACTGTATTGATTAACTACTAGCTTATATTAGCCAGTATCAGTGTAACTTTATCCAGTAGTATTTTACAAGTAAATGATATACCTACATATATTACTTCACACTATAGCATGATGTTATAGGTACTTGTCTGCATGTAAGTTTTTAGACGCTGTATACGCTATTTTAGTGTAATGAATCTCCCCCGACCGTGTCAACGTAGGGATCGAGACATGCCTTCAATGATGTGTAGTTTTTCTTATTCATCAACTACTTGATAGTTTTTGAAATGTTTATATTAAAAATTCTTATTTATTTCTAAGTCATAGTTATAAATATTATTATGGATATTACCTATCTCTTGTTATTTGTTTGTACCTACCTATCGTATAGGTAAATATTTTATTAGTGTTATAAAATTTTAGATTAAGGTGTTTGGAAATTGAGCGCTTTCATCTGGCTGCGGTTACATTTAGGTTATAGGATTTTAATCAGTTTTACGCTTTTTTCATATTTCTTTAATATTTACAAAAGACTTCACACGTTTTCCATTAGCACATTAATAACGAAATATTTAATAGGCTGCACTACCGTAATGGCACAACGGTGACCGATCTAATATTCGGTAAGTCTACTGGGGCGATTCATTTTATCCGTTGCTTTTCTGTACGAGTAATATCCGTCAATTTAAGGACCGTGTAACTTTAGATGAGGCGGACCTCATCATAATAAGTACATGAACTGGACTTAATTAGGTTTATGTACAGTAGGGGACTGACCGCTCTCTAGATTAAATATAAATAAACCAACTTGATACTTAATTTTATACACGTAAAATAATGTCAGTATTACAGATTTTTCCGTTCCGATTTTTCAAAGAATGAAATAGACATGAGAATGCAGTGATTTGCGAGTCTTCGGGTAACTGCATTAAAAATGATTAATTCTTAAATTACCTTATTGCGTCACATATTCCGTGCTTTGATTTGCTGATCAACATCATGTAATTACTACTATCGTAAAGAAAACATTTTTAAATATTATCAATTCCCTTCCTCGAATTATCGAAACAAGAAATTTTTATTTATCACAATTATACGTAGCCTTTTAAACGTCGGTATTGTTTATTATACGTACAATTGTGATGAATATAAAAACAACATTAGATTCGTAATAAATACGCATTTATATAAACGATGTGAAAAGCGCACTGCCAATAACAAAGAAAATCCACTGGCTACGTAACATTTTAATTGGCCAATTGCGTTTAATTAAATCGCGGGGTGCATAATATTTAATTATTTTTCATTAATTTTGTTAATTGACTGAATGTGCTTTTCCACGGTGAGCGATTTATTGCGCTGTATAGGAACGTGAGTACATTCCAGATACTCCATTGTATCTATTTTGTATCTCATACTATGTAATTTCCTGCGTTCCGCTAACAACGGTGGTTAGGTATTATTACGGCGTATACGGTTCCCCTACTGAGTCCCATCATACCACATCTATTACACCGTAGTAAATTACCTCAATTAGGGTGATCATCTGAAAATATTATGTCAATCACAGCTTCTTTTTTCTAATATTTAATGCTTTGTATTTTTGATGTGTATATAAAATACAATATATTCGTTCCTTTGACCGCAGTCAGTTATTACTAATTACTGTAAATTCATATTGTAATATAAGAGTTCCGTAAAACTATATACTTACCTAATGTAGGCGATAATGTTATTTTTCCATAAGAACTTGGTTCCACTACTCAAACTAGGTTCTTGGACGGTATAAAAATTCAGTATTCTCTTATTATTACGATATTTCTACTTTTGAACACATTTATGAATTGTAAGAAAATATACCAATAATTTGGGTAATATGCATATTGCTTTTGAATATTTATAAAATGCGTCTTTTACTAGAATATAGCATTTTAGCAGTTATAGGGCACATTTACGTGCTGTAACAAAATATAATTTTGTTACCGTGGCTATACTGGTATGTTGGTAAAAAGTAAACGTAATCGAATATCATGCACGATCTGATGTGTAGGCGATACATACACGCTTCTGTTGTACTGTTGCAACACGATGGTACACAGTAAAGAAATAGTTCCATATGCAAATATTTTTTAAATTAAATCTATGTTTACTCACTGAAGCGTTACTACTCGCATATTTCATGTAGCTAAATATCTAAGACAGCTGTCATACATATTACATCTAATCTACTGATTGTGCTGTAATTTATTTTAGTCTAAGCAATAATGATATTATTACCTTTGTATTACCATATAGTCAACCAGATGTCAAATTATTTTTCTAGTTCTTCTTTATTAAATATATTAACATAATATTAAATTTGCACATTCCTATTCTACTGATAAAATATTAGATTATTTTAAGATATTGTTATAAATGTTTTAATCAAGTCACTTAAGTGTTATTCAAAAAATATCACAATTTATATTTCTGTAAATTATCACAGATACTTTACCGATTACTTACACATATGTTAAAAATTATTAAAATATATATGTAAAATGCATATTTTATGTTTTGAATATATTCAGTCCTTTTTAAATGTGTTAATAAAATTATTATATAAACGACCGCTATTGTACTGTAGACATTTAAAAAAATCTTATACATATTTATACATACTTGATTTGCAAGAAAGCGCATTGCCTGCTTTGTTGTAGGAATTAAAATACGATTAGTAATGCACTGAAATAGATTATGGCAGTCAAAGTTTACGTTGCGAACACCGAGGCGGGATTTGTTTACATTTTGAAGGAGGTATGGTTATGACGTCAAACGTTCTGTTCGCTAAGAATCATGTACGTATAAAGTTAAGGCGTGAGCGTGAAAATAGAAATTGCCCGAGACTAATTTTTTTTTGTTCTTTCAAAGCAATCTTTAGTAAAAATATCTAACTAAATCAAAGGTAAATAGAGATTGGTCTCAATTAAAATCAAGTATGTATTCATTTATAATTTTCCTAGTACGAAAACTTGCGGCAAATATTAAGTTACATAAATCAATTAATATATAAATCCCTTTATTAACAATCCTATTGTTACCGACGTATTTTTATACGAAACCTGTTATCTAATTTGTAACAATCACATGTTAGGAAAACTTACGTATGCTTCATAAAATATACATACAGACAATTTAACATTTTGGCGTTTGCTCCGTAATTCAGAATGCATAATATCTATATTATCAGGCTTCAGACTTATATTTCCGTTCACCTTGTTTCTTTTATATGGTTTCCTACTCGAGGCCGAGGCCTATGATATATTCTCTTTAAAATTAGAACAAATTTGCTGGCAGCGGCTTCATCATATTAATCGAATTACTCGATAAACATCCGCTCCATATTATTTGTACAGGAATTGCTTGTTCACTCTGTTAACATATTATCTTGAAGTGCTATTGATATTACGAAATAATCCTACTATTACTTAATATCGAATATCTGTGTATTACTTAACACCTATGTTTCCAACTTTTCCAAGTAGTCTATATAATTATCATAATATACCTACTTAGGTACCTATAAAAATTTAAACGTGCTTTCAATGGTTCTTTATTCGTAAGTCACGAATATATTTCATATTAAACGTTGGATATTTAATTCTATATAAGTCTGCAATCACAGTATGCACATAAACGATTTCACGCATATATTAACACTTAATAAATGAAACGCAAAGCGGATTTAGCGGGTGCCACATTTTGTGATCACCAGATTGTTTTTTAAATCCTTTAATTTTTCGTTGACGGACAATGGCTGTTTTCGTAAGGAGGTTTAGTTAAGAGAATATTTATAATGATTTTTTCATTACAATACAAAGGTTATTAAAAAGTAACAAAATAAAAGCTAACGATTACTTTTATTTAACAATTTGGAGTATGAGAAAAGGTATCTGTAATTTATAAAAGGAGATTAAATTATTCTCATATACAGTGCGAGGCACCAGACCTTTGCGTACCGGTCAAAATCGTACCCGCTTAAATAAACCTCTTTGCCCTTTGTGGAAATATGGAACATTCATACTGTTATATACTAATTTGAAACTTTAAAAAAAAATACTCATTTATAACCTCTCGTGTTCTGCCTGTGATTGTTCAAAGTGGAATAAACATTACACGCTTTTGTGTGATCTATTCATTGCGGGCATTACAACTGTCGATCTAATTAAGTATTACATATTGTATCTAATCTACTTAGAATTTGTCTGTAGTTACATGCCTTTGTCGTATATGTATTTATAAAATTAGCAATTAATTTAAACTTCCAAAATATGTGCTGTGCTAGCTTCACTTCGTTTTGTATTTAATGTACGTACCTGTGTGTGGAAAATAAATTATTGTTGTTGACTTACTGTGTTTAATTCAATTATTCCATCATTCTCCTTTCAAGTTCCTTTCGTGAAATGTTTATCTATACTACTACTAAATTAACCATACTACTTACATCAGCCTATGACCCAAGCATCACGACACCTATTTTTTTATATCATGAAGCGATTGTCACAAACATACTGTTTTCATCTTTCAAACCCAAGGTGAATGGTGTTTACCAGTATGCTAGATGCGAGCGTCCTCCGTAGAATTATTGTATGCTAACTGCCTTTAACAGGTCAACTGATCCTGACCAACTAATGAACACTGACAGTCCTATACAACTTCGATTGGGATATCTATGAACAGCAGACCACTCGTGATGCTGCCTAATAACATACCTACGTCTTGTCGCATACAAAGTATAAGCGGAACTGAAATGCCAAATAAAAATTCCTCGTATGTTCAATGCACATTCATATTTATTTCCTGCGAGACCTCTAGGTGAGGCGAAGTGTCAGAGACCGGAGTAAAATAAAATTATTCACTAGACAACACTACACGATAAATTTGATAATTAAGTAATAGTTATATTACCGGAAATGTATAAATAAAATCACTTCACCTATAACTAACCTATGTCAATAAAGCCCTAAACGAGGGAGCATTCTTCCATATTCGACCGTTCAATAGTTTTTCGTGAGCTTCGTAATCCCGCGCGTTCTCAATTTGTTAGAATACCGAGCAGACATTTCCAGTAATATATACCTACCTACACAAAATGACAGCTGCCTACAAATTCGAAAAATATATTACTTCACTACATATCAAAATGTAGCATTAGATACATTACAGTAGTGGAGGTGTCTATCACAACAGAAAACCTGAATTATTAGAAATAAAAATAAATAAGCTAAGTACTGCTGCGCTGTTTACTGACATGAAAATCGCTAAACATAGTTACACGAATCAGTAGCGTTGTTTTCAATTTATATGATTAAGACAAGGAGGCAAAAATATTAAATTTTAACTATATTGCTTGTTTGGAATTTTAAAATGCCATCCAGTCTTTTGGATTTCGCACTGTTGAAGGCGGCCGACCGAGGGTGGACGGTCCCTACAAAGTTACAGTCTGAAAGAATATTTTTAGTGGGCCAGGGATATTAATTGCATTTATTAAAGAATTTTTAATCTAACAAATTAAGTATATAGTTCTGGACAATGTAAATAATGAAGAAAAGTTTTATTTCACAAACTATTGGTATGTTATGTTACAAAAATAAGGCAAAAGATACATGTTCATTACATAATAAGGCAATCGTCACTGTATATAAATACAATTATTTGTATAATATATTTTATACTATTCTATGGAAGGCGCAGTAAGATCATAACAAAACTTAACTATATGACAAATATAAATAGTAGTTTCTTACATCGCTGCATGTAAAAAATTAATAATACTTTTATAAACAAATATCATTTTTACAACAATGTGTCTTTACTAATATAATACATTTCAATTTTATATTTCACTAGCTGTTGCCCGCGGCTTCGCCCGTGTGGTTAAAAGTATTTGTCCTAACACATCGCACCGTTGATGCGACCGTGGCGCCATCTATAGCGCTCATATGATTGAAACCTATTTCCTGTGAAAATGACATTTTTCGAAAAAAAGAAAAATTTTTTTTTATTAAAACATATCCCGTTACTTCTAATACCTCCAAGAACATGTGTACAAAATTTCATGATGATCGGTTGAGTAGTTTTCACGTGAAAGGGTAAAAAACAAACTTACATTCGCATTTATAATATTAATATGATATTTTCCAGTAGTGTTGTGTTGTATTCTATGTGCCGAGTGCGAGGTCAACAAAAATATTAGGTTGAGTGTCGCCGGCGGGCGCGCGGCGGCACCACATTTACGTATCGAGAGTAAAGTTTTGTATTTCGCACTCGCTAAGCTCTCGAAAGAACCGAGCACACACGATTTTTTACTGACAAGTGCTAATAGAAGTTCGACGCTTACTATTGAGCGCGTAAAAAACTCACACTCGCGAACATTGTTAGTCCCATTACTGGCACTAGGTGGCGCATTTCAATTCTATACAAATTGTAATTCACGGTAAAGCGATCGAGTTAGTAACAAAAGTCGCAGAAGGCACACCAAATAACAGATCACTGATAAAAAGCGGTATCATAAAGAAATAATAAAGTGATAGATAAAATATCTAACACTGACTAGCCCGAGTCTGCCGTTACAATCTTGTTAATCTTAAGTGTCCAGAGTATTAGGTCCCCTGATATAGTTTAATTACATCGTTATGACTAAGATTTTGCTGTTCTATTAAACACATTCGGAAAATCATAAATCTGCAAATTGTCAATGCATCGATCAACTATAAGTATCTAAATTTTTATTTTAAAAACCAAAATATTCAATAAACACAAGGATGACTGAATATTTTAGGACCAGTATATTATTTAATACAATAGTATAAAATTGTTACACTTATGTAATCAAAACACGTTTGCATTCATCGCATAGAAGCCGTAAATGCATTTGGATGCACATATATAGATATATTTAAAGTGTCTATATACAGAACATATTTATGAAACATTTATAACTAAAGATTTTGATGATCGTATGTAATGAATAAATAGGATATTTTATTTACATAAATACACAAAACTTAATTTAATATCATAAGACACTTTTGACCATAGGTAACATTTAAAGTAGAGAATTAAGTATGATTTTAAAATGTGTGGTCACACTACAACACATTCAACCAGAGATGCGACTACAGGCCTTCGTCAGTTATATCGCATACGATAAGGTTCCACTGAGGATGGGGGATGATAGGGGGGTTTCATAGACTATGACACCACATTGAAACTAAAATATTAAAACAGAGATCTAGCATGGACAAACTTATTCCCATGGGCACAAGCCGAATGCACCCAAATAATAAAATGCTTAGGGGAGATACAAGTAACCTTAGTAAATATGGGGCAAGGTGCGAAGGAGCATTTGTTTAATATGTTTAATATTGTGTGACATGAATCATAGATGGCTCTGTATTTACGGTCAGCCAGAAATTTATCAAGTTACACCGCTGATTACCAGTAAAATACATTATAATACCAATACTTAATACGTCTCCAACCAATATCAACATGTCAATTATAAACGTACGCATACAAACCGACATTGCCTTAAATATATTCTCTTAAGTTTAATAAATTCTTCGATACCTACTTACTTACTCGACCATGTGGTGCAACACTTGTGCAATAAATCAAAACCTAATCTAGCATTTTCAAAGGAATCTTTACAAATTGGCACATCAACTTCCAGGGACTATACATTCCAATAGGTAATATACCTACCTATACTCTATGTAACTTACGCTTATGTAACACAGGCGCCCAATTATTTGAATCGAATAGAACTATTAAGCATATATTTCATTCTCATTACTCACTAAATTTTGTTCTACGAGGAATGTACCTATTTTGTTATATGCCATATCTCTCTATAGGCGGTAACAAAACAATATTTTATACTCATACGACTAAAGTATAACCGCAGCGACCGAGCGGGCGCCCTTTATGTATACTTAACTTTCAAATTGTTTTACATACATCTCGCTCGTTTACTATCCTATGTAGTATTTTACACAAAATTGACGCCAGTAGTAGGTACGATTTTGTCATAAAATTAATATAAATATTCCGTCTCTAATGTAACTCCCTTCTACCGTCTTCATTTTGGCTCAATACGATTGTTATTTAATTTTCTTCCCAGTCTTCTCACCCCGAGTAGCTTTTGTTGCTATGAGCTCTAACACTATGCAACAGAAGTTTGACGATCTCGTGGCTTTCTTTGTGAGGCACACATTACATTTATCGCTCGAACATGTACAATATCCATGTTGAAATATATTATGTAACATACAATTAACATTTTAATACTTCAGACACTACTGTGATGGAGATCCACTTCTCCAAAAGCCAATATTACACAGTATTGTATGATTCCATTTATTTTCCCACCCAGAGGCTCCCGGCCCCCAGGTTAAAATGACACGTCGCACGTCCACAGTACACATAAGGGAACGTGCACCTCTAAAACCCGAGAAGCTCCATTATTATTTAAGTGCTATTTCTAATAACGTTACAATGGTAATGAGTTCTCTATTAAACGAAATTCTAAGCAAAAATATTCAATTTTTTCCATGACTTCCGTATTCTCAATGTAAATCATAGATTAAAGTAATAATTTGTATTAAAGTAAAGTGATTTACACACAATGAGGATATACTATGGAATTGGTCCTGTTCGCTCAGAGTTTATGTTGACAACTTATATGTTACCTAACTACACGTAATAACTAAATTTTTATTATGTATTACATGTGACGTAGCACTGTCATTTAAAAATTCAATTAAAACTATCGTTGTATAAAGTTAAATCCTACGCTTCATTTAAGAACACGGTACATGTATAACAGACCTTAAAAATATCTAGCCAATTTCACTAAAACTTATGTAAAACTTTTAGAGCGAATAGTTTTCGTCTCTGGAATCACTCGTTTGCTAGAACATCGTATTCGAAGTTACGAGACGCGAGCGGCGAGTGCTCGTACTCGCTTCGAGCGGCCTTCCTTATTCGAACGGGGTTATTGAATCATTCGACTAAAAGCTTACACGAACAACACTATTTCAATCGTTCGTACCGATCAAATCTACATTTCTCCCTCAAACGAACACACAAACTATGTACATTAGTTCCGCAATCACGCAGTATTAGAATCGGTTGGTCGAGTCACACTTGTGGCGCGAAGGTTTCCTCCTGTGGTCGGAACGTGAAGCTCTGCGGCGCGGCGCGGGGCCGGCGCGGGGGCGGGGCTGGCGCCGGCGCGGAGCAGCGCGGGGGCGGGGCCGGCGCGGGGGGCGGGGCGGCGCTAGGAGCGCGGCGCGCGCACGAACACCACGTCGTCGTCGTCGGCGGCCGCGAGCGCCGCCGTGTCGCTGTGCACGACGTGAGGCGACTCGTTGAATTCGTCCAGCTCCTCTATGCCCGCTGCAATACGCGTTACAAGTTTACATAAATCATCAAAATACTATATATTTTTCTATTAGAATGCACTACCATGTTATGTATATCTTTGATGGCCTTGGGAGTGGAGGAGCGACGGCCAATAAGTTGTTCGTTAACGAAAATTAGTTTTTTTTAACATAACTAGCATTTACACAAGAAATCCCAAATAAGTCTATTTGATTTTTAGTTAGTCAGTCAACATCAGACAGTTCTATATTAGTATGTTATTAAAAAATGTGACTTTTACAAATTACAATTCACTGGCTGTCATATTGAAGGGAACTTGCACAGCTTTGAATTCTCGATAATGGTTGCTACGGCGTTTAATGAATGCTACACTTGGGGGTAAACTGAGCATCCTAACGGGGTCGGTTATGATGAATTTACATTTAATTTAAGAAATGATACCTGTATAGTCGGAGGCGGTCAACAAGAGGTACTGTTCTGACCGCGTCGGCCAAAGTAGGTGCGCCATCACGCAAAACGCCATGCAGTCAGCGGAATATGTGATGCCTGAAGTGAACATATTTTACAACAATCATTCAAAACATGCTGCGCGTAAGCAGATGGTGACGGTGTATAGATACTTATACACATTTCGATGTATAGGAAAATAATTAAGAATATTACTTTAATTAAAGGTGGTAGAACCCTCTGTGGTTCGACTCCGGCGGCACCACCGCCC
>DWQT01001274.1:0-17473 GCA_018244895.1 Myscelus amystis hages
GTTTATCCACAAACAGTTCCATCAAGTTAATTTACAGAAGTCATTCCCAGACTAAAAATGTTAGTAGTATTTACACGTGATTATATTGTAATTAAGGAAAATCGATTTTCTATCGATATTTTATGTTCGCTATACACATGTTTGTATGGGCGTTTAGATTTTTTATATATTTCTTATGGAATTATAAGATTCTTAGTGATAAGTTATCGATCAGAACGTATGTATATTGCTTGAAACAATGAATAAAGCAAAATGACAAACACTTGAATTACCCCGAGTGGAGTATTAACTCTACTCTTACATTTCATAGTCGAAGATTAGTCGAGATATTAGTCGCTGTTTCAAATGTAATACTTTTATATCGCATTAATGTTACACTTTTAATATAATAGCAGTAAAAAAAATATGCGCTCAGTTTGTCTAACGTAGGTAATACATTACGTTTTTTGAAAAAATGTCATGATCTCATTTGTAACTTAATTTACTGCTTATCCGTAATCATTTATTATATGGATGTAATAATAGTTATTATATAAAAATTCTATTGCTTGGAGTTCCAAAATCATGAAATTGAATTACAGGGCCTTTAAAAATAAACAATGCAAGGCATAATAAATAATCTTAAAAATTAGTGATTTTAACGTAACGTGCTTCGTTTCTAACAAACCTCGAAGACCAAGTATCTTAATTAACATTTTTTACGTGCTTTTGCTATCTCGAGGGCTTGATTAATTGCCCAATCAATGCCATCTATTGGCTTCTCTTGTCACTTACTCGCAATCACTCACTGACAGGCGCGTGGTGTGGACATATCACCGTAAATGCTTGCCGGGTTATTTATGGTGCTAATATTCACAACCTTTAGCTTATAAAAGGGACCTTCTAAGTTTATTGATAAAACGTAATTGAAGCTTACTAAAACCTTTTATTTCCTTTACTTTGTTTCAGACTTAGCTTATAAGAATGAGTAAATAATACTGATTTGTCTTTTTTTTTTATTTTCAGGTAAATATAATTTCTGTGAAGCACGATGAAGGTACTAATACAATACAAACGTTACGTTTACAAATACGTTTAATACGTTTAGCAAAATACGTTTAGCTTGCACGGTATGGAGTTTTCAATATTATTATGGAAATCGAAAGTGAAGTTAGGCACTCATTTTTGACGCAAAATGCTAGACTATGAATAAGTTTAGACATTTTGTTTCCCCCTCCCTCGCCCCACATTCCTCGCAGGATTGAAATTCCCGCGAAAATTAATTTCCGAATACAACGCCGCGCTTTACAGCGACGAGCAGCGCCAATGAACTGTCCGTAATAAATGTCATTAGAGCACGTGACGTCAGTCAGGGAACATGGCTGCCGACTCTCCGCATCCAATTATGTCTCAAAACTGCCGGACATAAATTTCAATAACACAATTTGTCACAATTTGCGTTACCGCAGAAACGGTCGCCTGTTCTTTGTTTTTTTGAACTTCGGTTGGCAATATTATAATGATTTTTCCATTTCATCCCTCATGACGATTTTATGAATAATCTTAAATTCTATCTATTAAAATAAACTACACATCATGGTATTGCAATATTCGTATATCGCGATAAATATTCATCAATTTATATTGCTTTCGACCTCTTTTAATCTTCTTTTTACTCAAAAACTATGCGTTCCAATGAGTATCGAATTTTATGGAGGAAATCTTGCATAGTTCACAACCAAGAAATATTTAAAATTCATGAGGGCAATTGTAATGTCCTCTGAAATTGTTGTAATTTTTTTATCTTTGATCCTTATTACTGGTCTATAAGACATTATTTAAAGCAGCATAGCAGGTGTAATAAATCTCTCCAATTATAATAAAATACAACTAAGCAATAAAATATTGAATATCCATAATATTTCAAATTGATCGCAGTAAACTTTGCAAACATGCGATGGCTATATTGAAAAAAACTTATTACAATGAAAAATGAAAAAGGAATGTATTCCTTTTAAAAACTACAATACGCTGAGAAAGAATGTAAAATTACTACTTTTTTAGCGCTACGCGAAACTTTGCAAAGAATGTGTTGTAGAACCTACTTGACACACTTTGCTACTACAATGACACTATTACAATAAACACTCTGCATTTTTACAATAGTGTTTCTCCTTTTGAAGCGCATGAATCGTAGCAATAGAAAAGCATTTGTGTATTAATTCCCAGAAAGACTTTATTTTAAAATTATACGTACATATTATAAATATGCGCCTAGTTTCTAAAAACAAAAAACCACATACATACTATGTGTTCGTAGTAGTAATAATAGACTCATAGGTTTATTGTTATATACCCAACAGATTTGTTTATACAATCGGAAGATCAAGGGACTGTTTAAATCGCGTACCGAAAACGTTAACAGATACAAGCCCGCGGCCTTTCCCTACCTCAGAAGCTTAATAAAGCCAAGAATTAATCGTCAATGAAAATTTCCGCCGAACCGTGAAATTACAATTTAAACGTCTCCTCTTCATGTGACGCAAATATGAAGTTACACGCGCGTTTCTGGTTACTGTGTTATTATTAATCCTTATTTATGTATGTGCCTGTCACTATCACAAACCACATTGTAATTATTATCTGCCTCATGAGTGAATATGCTTAGTGCTGTAAAGTTATTTAAACATTAAAGGCTGTAAATTAGAAAAAACATATCATTTTTATTATCAAATAAAATTTCTGTCTGTTAGCGGAATTGGAACGTCCCCCCGACGCTCGTCCAGGGCTGCTCAGCCTCAACGAACAAGGACGAAAAGTGGCAAATGGGCCTAAAACATGCTAGATCACAGCTTATTTAATTACTCTATGTCTGTGCTTTACTTAGTAAACTATTTTTAAGTTACCAGTACCATGTATGTACTACTATACAATTAAATGTGAACATGTATTTATATTAACGTGTTCAAGTGTCACATAACACTGAACTGCTAGAATTGCAAAGTGTACACAAGCGAGAAGCCACAATTCGGCGCACTTGCGTGTGAAGCCCCATCGGATACCTTCAGTCTGTACTGACTCACGCTTGTATTATCGAACGTAATAGGCTTACTATACAAAACAATAATGCGTCACCTACACTTTACTAAATGCTTTATATGTTGGATTTAAGTAGGTACTGATTAACTTATAGTAACAATACACTAATCTCTCATTAGATGTTATATGCTTTTAAAAGACGATTAAAGAATTATTTTAAAACGAAAGGAAACAGCAGAGGAAACGTCGGGCTCTGTAGCATATGTCCGCGGTATCTTTCCACGGGCGTGTAAAACGCAACTTGTAATAGGCATGTAACGCATTATCATATTATTTATCTGCGCCGCCCGGAGACAGCGTTTATAACCGCCCGCCCGTACCGCGGCCGCCTATCCGGGCCGCCAGCGCGCGCCACGCCGCTCCCGATCACACTTCGCCCCGACGCCGTAGGCCGCGGTCGCACACACTTCCACATCGAATCCTTAAATCAACCATTCCATTAATTGTACATCTCGCGGCAATAAAACGCGCACGTTTTATTACTCCGCGCCTTTTATTTTCTTTTTTTATTTCGCGTCTCTTAATGCAATTGCAGTCGAGCAACGCGAACAATATTATTTTCTAAGTTGTTTAATTTTTGTTTTTATTGGTTCTGTGCGTAAGTGAAAATGGAGGTGCACGACGATATGGTGAGTTCGGTTTTAAGTTTTTTTTTTTTTTTCTTTTCAATGTATAACTTTTATTTTAATTACTTTTTTATTCATCATATTATTTAACTCAAGATCTTAAGTACAACGTGAAACAATTCCTTTGGTACAATTGTTTGCTAGTGGAACCATTTGCCACTCACGCGCATCGTGAAGCAATCATCATCTATTAGATCATTCATAGCGCCACATCTCAACGTTCAATAAAATTCCATAAATAGGTACCGACTTCAATCAAACATAGTCGTACATAAATTTGGGTCTGCATAAGCGGCAATGGGTAATGAATTCAACACAATTAAAGCCCCGATCGCAGATCTTCTGAAAAACTATGTTCTCAACATAAAATTTAGGTTACGGTTGGATACCTACTGCGTGTACTACATTTATACAAATGCATTTTTAGTGCTCTTTCCCAATATTAGTTTACCTTTTTACTTGAGCCGCTTGTTGTTTTTTTACCCTTATATTGATTAACCAGCCTCCACTTGGCTGATAGCTGGTGATAAGATAGTCATATCTTCCATAAGTCCGCTCCTCGTGCATCGGCTATAATGTTCTTCTGTTATCTCTATACACGCGAACTGATATATTTAAATAATTATCTGCGCCCCTTCCCTTTTAATGTCCTAATGCTGTTCTCAGGTGCATCCCACAAAGACGAAAAGCCTCAAATCATCGTAACATCAGTATTTACATGAAAGCTTCAATTCAATATACAAAGCCTAAATATTTAATTTCATTGATTGTCCAAATTGTCAATATATAATAAATTCTTTTAAAATACAAAGATTTCATAAGTTAAAACATATAATCAAGATTCACTTTAATACCATTGTTTGAATAGTTCGCTATTATTGCAGTGGCAAGCTCCAGAGTTTTGTTTTATAAACAAAGTCCATTGTGCAATTTACGTCTTAGCGTTGGAGCAGCTCGTAAGAGGCCAACTTTCAGTTTTTCATTGAAATATGATGCAATCCGATTGTAATAATACCATATATATGTATGTGACTATACTGATATAGACCGTCTTACTTAAAATATATATAAAAGAGAGAGCGAACAATAATCTGAAGAAGACGATAGTTATATCCTACAAAAAGCACATAGTGCTAATTTTTATTACAGAAAGTAATACCTTCTGTTTCTATATAAAAAAGATTGTAGGTATAGTAAATTGTACACACACACTAGTGTAGTGTGCACGACCGAACCAAGAATGTCTTGGACAATTAAGAACAGAGTCGGAGCTAACTGGCCAATTATCTGTAGTGGTTCAAAACTACGCTTCCTGTTAGGAAAGTTACTAGCCCGCCGTGTTACACTGTCATCCGATATTAGCGATATCACTTCAGAGACGTGAACAGTATGTGAATGGAGGAAAATGGACGAAGAAATTACGTGGGAATCAGAATTGAGTATCAAATGTCTATTATTCCTTATACTTCACATTTTTAGGTCGAAACATAAGAAAAAATAGTATTATTCCTCCACATTTGTCTCAGACCATTTACATGTTTGTAACTGCAATAGTATTTTCAGCGCTACCGTCCCCAGGTGGTTATGTGCTAGTAAACAATTTTCATAAGCGTTCTTTGCCCCAGAAGGCAATCTTAACAGTCCATTCTAATATTACTAAGCAACAGTGTCGTTGGACCGTATCGGAAGGGTTAACTTCAATAGAGGAATAGGTCCATTATCAACTCTCAGCAATACTATATAAAATTGGTTTCAAAATAGTGTCATCGTATTTCACTTTTAATTTTTGCGTCACAGTACATCCGCGCTGCTCGGGCCTACTGCTCTTTTATTTTATATCTCAAACACTAAACTAAACTAATTTCTTCTTTTTCTTTCAAATTCTTTTAGTAACAATTATTATTTCATTAGCGGTACTCGATAAATATTTCCTTTTCATAAAAGTGATAAAATTATATCGACTGATGTCAATTGGTAGTTATAATTGATACTCGTATATGTAATTGACTACCCATGATACTATATAATTTTCGTTTCACTATTTTTATTCCTTGTGTACACTTAAAATATTTATGTACCTTTTTAAATTACTAAAACGTCAGTGTCGCAAAATAAATTAGCTGCACTTTTTCTCAAAGGGAAAAGTATTTTATTTTAATATTTTTACGCACGTTCACGATTCTATCAAGAATACTGATGAAGAAAACTTAAGAGTCTGGAACATTCACTGACTTGCTCGGAGCAGTTATAGTGGCTATTATCTTGATTTATTAACTGGCTACTAAGTACCTGCTAGTTTACATAATAGGTACTGTTATATTTTAAGGAATAATAAATTTCATAACATGCGATTTTTATAAATTGAACTTTTATGTCTTCATCAATCTACATATATGTATGTATGTGTACGTCTTGAATTCAGATAGCATTCGTATGAAGATTCTATGAAGTACTGTCGGCCTACGAGAGTCTGATATATAGAAGAATTGTCCAGCGGTACCGATTCCGTCCGCGGCTGACAGAGCCGATGCACATTTGGTTATAACAGAACAGCCATTTTTCATACGCTTTCAACGAATCGCCGTCACATTCATCACGTTCTCGCATGTCACGCGACGGTCCCAGACACCATGCAATTTCAGTCCACTAATGCAATTTCTGCATTTCATTTTTTTTTATACTTCGCCTAAGTCTAGCGTGAAATTCACAATACTGCTTAACCTTTTGTATAGGTTTAACACCGTGAAAAATGTTTTATGAGTATGTATAATATGTATTTATGAATAGTAAATATGTACATACCAATTTCACGTCACTTCTTTTAAACGCCTTTTTTGTGACAATACTCTGCAACGAAAAATCAATGATCAAATTCTCATCAAAGATCTACATTAATGTAGTTTACTGATAATAATGGCTTAGTGGTTATATTACATTATAACATACTAAACCGTATTTTCAGTTATTTTTTATTATTTTGTATACGATTTAGACACTATTTTCTTTAATTTCCCAGCTATCAATCATTTATCAAAGAAGCAATGGAAAAATATCGTTTATATGAGTATTAGTCTGTTAAATGGTACTTTTTTTCAGTAGCAACATTGTATTATAAATAGACAAAATATAGTATGTAGTAGATCTACTTACATGAATAATTTCCCGCGATGTATAAAAAGACGTAAGAAGGTGAGCGTCGCCGGCGTAGCGGGAACACGATCCGGGCACAAATTGATTGAGAGCGACATTTGATATAAAATTGTGTTGTGATTGATGCGACCCCGCCTCGAACGCGCTCCGCTAAGTGCTCTGTCGTAGTGTCGCACACACACATTAATACATATCACATAACTATAAAATACCGTGCCCAGTGAGCGCTTCACAACAAAAACGATACATTTCATACTGAAATTTGTTAGATGTACATCAATTTTTTTTTGTGGCAATCTATGCACATACATGCTCCACAGTCAACTGAAATTGGACGGAAGTATCAGATATGATATTCTTAACATGGCAACTATGGGATTACATCCAAAGAACATTTTTATTTCTTCGTTAGTTAACATTAAGTTAACAAGGGAGAATTTAAAATTTAAAATCTCAAATTTATTTTTATGCCGTCTATATATGTATATTTGATCTAACAATAAAATCAGTGTTTCGGTAAAGACAGCGCTGAATTTAATGACTGAAAGTTTTCTTAACCTTAAACTTTTGGAATTAGCTGTTGTTGTGGTTCTGTAATAATTCTAGCGATAATGTAAATGTCGGAGTTTATTATGTTTAACCTTTAACAATAACAAACTAAACTCCAGCCCAACTATCTATATACAATCACACGTGTCTAGTACACACGTATGTCAGCCCTTTAGTGTTTCCTTCTTTAAGAAACTAACAAATTATGTTTAAAGTTTGTTCAACTTGTCAAGCGACCCAAGGAAGTTGGAACTTATTTTTTTCACGTCGTTCGATCGAGATAGACAAAACTTTTCAACAAATTGCTTCTGAGGAATTTTTAATTTTCTTCATAATTACACCGGATCTTCCCAATTTCATCCCTATTTTAAGGCGTAATACATTTTAAATATCTCGCGACCTCGTCCTTTGCCAAACACGATACTGTGTGTTTTGATAATAATCAAACTGGTATTAAAATAATGTTTACAAGATTTCCCAAAAGAACATTTCAATGTGTACGCATTTATTAATGCTAACATAATTGCATTATTTACAATGACATAAATTATATTAAACCCACATTTCGAAACGTAGGTAATAGTTAAATCCGCAATAAATACATGTGACAGGAGGTAGCTTGCAGCTGATCCATCCATCACACTCTGGATTCATAACAGGCGCTCCCTGCAAATGTACCGTGGACGTTTATAACAGATGCGTTGTCATATATGCACACATATTGCACGTATGTATATCGTATCACTTTATATGCACATCCATGACCGAATCAAATGTTTACTTATACATATTATAACAACGAAAATATGATATTCGAGATACTATCATAGCAGACGTTGCATTGTCGTTAGTAGACGGTGAAAAATATTATTCTTTAAATTTCGTGTTAATGTCGCGGATACGGCTGTCGGGAGGGGTATGGACCGATATTTGCCGCAAGCATTATGCGAAACACCCCGTAAACACATACTTTAAGTGCCACGCCCCGCCAAGGGTGAACGGTGACGTGATTCGAACGCGATATATCGCCGTACAGGGTAATATTGTGTCGCGAGGCGAACTGATAGCCGAGGCCTTTTAGCAAAAAAATAAGGTCACCCGTTTACATGAGAGCAAAGGCTTTAAGTGACAGATACTAGATAAATGTTTTTGCAGCGAAGATAAGAAGGGCAGAGCGCATAAAGGAGGCGCAAAAAGTTCGTAAAAAACCGTGACGGGAACGAGGTTCATGCATAAATGTGAATATTGATGTTCAGCGACGCGGACGTAATTATCGCTGGTATCGGCGGAGTTGTGAAGTCTGGGGCATCCCCGTTTCATTATGCAGGAGTGTAGCGGACGGACGGCGCTCGCCAAACTTAGATTGAAGGCGGCGACGCGAGCGCGTGCTTAAACTCTATCTCTGTTCACTTAGACGAAGATTTATAGTAACTTCGTCTATATACAGAATTTATTAACACAACATGTCACAGAGCGATCTGTGCTTTTAATAAACGTCACTTGCTCACTAGACTTAAGATTAAAAGGTACCATTAACATTCTAAGTTCTCAAATCAGCATCGTATTATATTCATAGTTTAAATGCTCAGATAATGAGATATTTATACCTACAGATGTATCCTACATCTCTTAAATTTACAATGACATTAACCCAACATATTGGTATTCTATATTAATACTATAATTCTAAATACACATGTCACCATATTCCACAATTTTACTATGCGTATAATTTAACATATGTGGCTCCAATTAAAATGATGGGCCGCTAGGCTTTAAGTAATTTTTTTACTAATTGAATGCGTCCCTTGCACCCAACATATTTTTATTTTAGTAAAATAAATAATACCCGAAGCCTTATCGTCGCAAGCGGAAAGGCGCTCGTGGGCGGCTTCCGTTAGCGGCGCGTGCGCACGTCCGCCGATATCCAACACTCACCGCACAATATCATGTTCCTGTCATGCGATACAGTTTTGTAATATTACTTGCAATACGCATCTAAATCCGACTAGGAAAACAAATACGAATATTCCATTCGATACGCTTGTTGACTACAATAACCAATGTGTCTGTCAGTTTGTGTGTGCACACAAGCAATTTTCCTTACCATTATGTAGTATTCCTTGTGGTTTTGCTCATCTTCAATTTATCTGTGATTTTATGTCATCAATATCGAGACACCGGAATTGCCGTGAAAATGTGCCAGATAAATAAACTCAAAATATATACAGTATACACAAATTTATCTTCCCTATAATTCTTTAAAGTTTAATTAGTGTGAGTTGTGGATTTTTCTAGAATAAAATAAATCATGCCAGATCCCGGGCTATCATCTATAGATCTCTAAGTAGAAAATATGTCGATGCATTGTTCTGTAGCCGCCTGAAAGAAGGAAAACCCAACAAACAAACTTTCGCATTTAGGTACTATAATATTATTGGAAATATTCGCATATACGAGTATCTCTCCGCACTTATCAAATTTTCGTTCCAATCTCCGCTTGGCAATGAGGCGGATTTTACTTTATTGAAACATTTATTTCTGTATTGAAAGTAGCTCTTTGCCTTTGTCGGTTATTTTGTTGCGTTTCATAAAAATTATAGAGCATGTTATGCCTGCAAAAAACACATTGACAATGAGAGATATCGACACACAGCTATTATGATTTCTCATGTCAGTCATTAGATTTCACATGTAGCATTGAAGCCAATTAAAATATTCTTATAGTTTAAAATCAGCTTTCTTGACTAAAATCGTTTTCGCATTATGCTGCCGAAGATCACTTTTCTCTATTTGTAAGGTCTTCTCTAGAAATTCAAATACCATAGCCCTCCTTCCGTCGTCAAACGTAACCAAATAAATAGTGGGTGTTGTGTGACATGGAATTTTAAAAGAAATCCTCTTAATGAACCGCAGTTACGGTGTATACGAATTTGTTTATTTTGTACCAACCGAGCCTGTAAAGTACTAAGGAAAGTGTTGAGAACCAACGTTGCAGACATATTTAATAATTCCCAATTGTAAGCAGACCGCCTGATACACACATGCAATTGAACATCATTTAAATGAAATACGGCTGACCACTTCTGTAGCTACTATATACGAAACAAACGTTTACGATTACAATATTGCCACATCTATTAAATTTCAAATTACCCATAAGCTTTTGATAATGTTTCAAGCAAAATGTTACAAACATTTCTGAATAAAAGACTTTCATATGGTTGGTACTATAAGCAATGATATAAAAACATTTTCGCTAATTCCCGAAACATTCAAAATAAGCACGCGCTGTAATAAACAGTTAAAAACAAATGGAGAAACCTTACAATTACTCTAATTACTGCCTCCGTCACCAAATCACGAGAACATTCACGCCCTCCACCCTCCACATCACAATGAAGGAATGGAAGAAGCCTGTGAAAAAGCAAATTAAATTAATTGTGATGTAAACGAGGGTAGGCCAAGCGTAGTTCCAACTGTAAATAATAGATGGCGTTTGGAACCGCACCCCTTCTGTTGGTTGACTATAAAAGTTGTCGTTGACGTCCGCTCGTAAGTACCATGAATAGCCCCGTTTTTATGGGAATTCAATTAATTAATTAACTGACTCTTTTGGATTATAGCTCGATCAAATTGGCTGTAATAAAACTGTTTTATTTATAGCAAGCGATCGATGAAATGTTATTAAAATGAGTGTATAACATTAAAATGATATTAAATGTCGCATTAAATTTAATTAAATGGTATTAAATCTGGCATTAAAAAGTTAAAAAAAAGATTTATATCCAATAAACCTATGTTGCTTTCACCTGATATGTATTTAGACTTTTTTTTAACTAAAGGCGAAAATGAGCTACTAATGTAGGTCCTGCATTAAAGTGACCTAAGCATCAGGTATAAACAAACTGTGATTTTAATGTCATGTAATACCTTATACGTATACCTACCTAAACCGCGGGAATAAGACGTTGGATCGGTTTGCAGTGAAGTGGTCTATTTTCATCGCTATCGACTAAACTCGGTATAACGTTTCTGTAGATTTATGCAACGTGAATAAACTCACCCGACGCGAACATTGTTGAAAGCTTGCAAACTATTTTCAAATTTAATGTCATTAATGAAGCGTTACTGTACTCGTGGACTTAGCTCAGAAAAGCTATTAAATCTGTTTGAATAAAATGTTGTAAAGAAATCGAGATTTGTATTATATTTTGTAATATGTTGATACCTTAAAACATTTGCTTGTGTACTTTCTGAAACATTTGTGCAGCGTTGTCAAAATAAAGAAGAGAGAAGAAAGAAGAGGGAAGAACGAAGATGCTATCTCATTTCCGGTTACTCACTCAACCTGGGTGTGATGTGTGCACTGGTTGCTCGGCCCATCACAACCTCCTTGAGTGAGCGATCGTGGATGACAGACCAGCGAAACAGAAGATGTGGAAACTAAGACGACATTGAAGCGAAAAGTCTTCAAGAAAACACCAACATGATGGACGGTTGAGATTATATGCGATGTAAAGCCCCGGTATATTAAAAAATTTGATATAAAATGTACAATATTGGGTACCGAACAGACGGTTTTGTGTAGAATTTAAATATCGTGCCAAAAATATAGTATAAGTTGAGTTTGTTATAAAACTAAGTGCTAGTAAATATATTATAAGCTTATATCACTAATTTGTACGCCGTAAAAGGCAAAATATGGATTGAACTAATAAGTTTGTAAGATCTTCGAAAGTACCCATATTTGTGCAAATAAATGTCTTTTGTCTTTTATATCTTATGATTAATGTTTGAATTCTTTGAAAGAATACACAGACCGATATGTGGATTACGTATGATCTGGCCATGAATTCTTTGATATTTCTATTAGAACTAGTAATTGTTCTGTGAAATAATTCGACTGTTATCTGTATAATATTAAAGAGCAAGGTAACAACTGACTGACCCACAGCCACGCACATCCAAACCACTGAAATAGAATTAAAGATTGTACGGAAATTTGTTACTTTATGGGTTAGATTAGACATTGTAAATTTTAGTTATTAATAATGAAGCGGTAATAAAAGTTTATGTTTTATTTTTGTTTTATTAATATATTTTTGTTTCTTTTACATTTGTAACACTCTATGAAAATATTTTACCTCTCTGCACGCCTTCTCCATATTGATGCCGTATAAATTATTGCAAATTCCACATTATTATGTAAACGCAATATATTTCTATAAGGGTACAAAATTCTGTCCGTCTTTATATATAGGGATCTAACACCGTATTAGTCATCAATTTAATTGGATTGAATTCCAATAGCCAGTCAAACATACGATGTATACACTGGAGGTAATACGATATTAGGAAGATAGGAAGATCATCTCTCTTCCGCTCTCCAATGTTTATCCACTTCAAGCCGCGCTGGTATGAAACCAAGTGTACATCTATTCCGTATTCTATAAAAATTGTAATTCCAACGCTAAAAACAATGTATTCGTTGAATTGAAATTAAAAAATGCGTAAACTTTTTGAAACTCAAATTTACTTCCTTACCACATCACAGCACCTTGATCCGTCATTTCATTGGAAGGTTAGTACACCAAAAGTGATCTCGCCGACGACGATTAACCATAACGTCCAGATACCTGTGCCGCGTAGAAATATTGATAGAAAAAAAACTATCGGCTGAAACTGCCAAATAAAAATAGCATCACGAACATACAGAAAACAGGCGCACTCCTGTACCGTGATTTATACGTTATGCGCTACCGATTCGGCAGTTTACGATATCCACGACGGAGATCGCGATACCGGCCGTCTGACCAAACTATTTGTCAAAATTACAAAATTGGAAACGTATCGAACGGTCGACGCAATATGCGACTGCTAATAGAACGTCGTACCAAAAACTATTATTACATTGCTTTCCGGTTTGTGCACAAATCTGTATTTGAAAATAAATATTTAATTTATGAAAATATTCCCCGTATTATATGCAGATTTTTGCTATTAAATCTTCTTTTCAAGATATTCTTAAGACGTTTGAACTGAATTTAATCATTAAATATTTTGATTGGCATATTCTGAACCATTAGTTTTTGGTCACGAGTTAAAATGCATTCTAAAAATCGTCTTATTTTTGTAACAACAAAGGCAGCTTTAACACATGCTTTTCTGGGTAAATGAATGGATTTAAGTGACAGCATTTTTTTAGTTTCCATGTCACGTCTATTTGTAGCAAATACGTATATTAAACATGTGGTATGGTATAGGTATACCAAGGTAGTCATTCAACGATGGATTTACATTGATCTTCTTTCACTGTGGCTTTCAATGAAGATTGCTTGAAAACACTGTAACCAGTAACATAATTATGTTTAAGCCGTTTCATTAATGTAATTTGGTGCTAAGTAATTTTTAGTAAGAGACGAAAACAAGTGAAGCAGGAATAAGTTTTACGAAAACAAAAAAAAAACGTAATTTGAATTCTCAATTTCTTATAACTTAAAACAATAATTTCATACTAAATCCCCTACTATTTTTACATGATTTGATTAACAATCTACCGTCTGGAAAATGCGTCAATAGAAGCGTAAGAGTATTCGTAGATATTCGTAAAGGTCTCGACGTACGATAATCAAACGGTGCACAATCACTAAGCTCCATTATCTTCCTGTTACACCTGGCCGCTTGATTTGCATTCGCAGGGCATTTGATAGCCTACTGTTTCACACTTAGACGAGATTGTGTGCGCGCCATTTACATGTGACTGCATCCGAAGATCCAATAAAACATTATGGATTCTAGGTATATTAGAAGCTTGGAATAACCATAACAAACCTCGAAAGATATATCGTTATTATTTTTCTGTAACATATACGTTATATATATATATATATTTGACTCAATATTTATGACTGGATGACTCAATATTTATTTCATGAAAGTGGTAAATTATTATTGGCATGTTAATGATATATACATATATGAATTCTAATTAAGGCACATTAACAAATTTCAGTGCTGCTCCAGACAATAATAAAAAACTACCTCTGCGCGGCACGTTTCTAAATAAAATAAAAACACCCAAGAGGTGAAAGATACTCGTACCTACTTCATGCTGTATAAAAAGTACCGTATATGCGCGACACGTGTTTGATAGCCACTTCGATTATGTCATATTAACTATCGCCGTCCACCATACATCTAAAGTACACTTAATTGTCCGAGATGCATGCAATCCTGTGTCTTACCGCACGGCCGTGCTAACGGCCGAGTTTATCCTGGCAGCTGGCAACTCGCACATTCGCACCGGCTGCCAACAGCCTACGCAGCTTATCCACATCCTTCTCCTGGCTACGCCGTAGACACCAACTTAAACTCGTAGGAAGATTACTAATTTGATATCTCCGTAAAAAAATTAACTACGACAAGCCTTAATAAACTCCTAGTCAAACTTAAGAGTTACTAGCTATATAAAGAAAAAGTACGGAATGTTTTGCGATTATTATTAATTTTAACCTTTAACAAACACTTATACGGTATCTTAGGTTACCTCTAAAGAAATGAAACATTGAGTTATACATACCAATGACATTAACAAAGCTTATAAAGAAGATAATATACGGGTAAAATGGTTTTTAAGTAATGTATAACTTTATGGCAAATTACATTTCGTAGAAGGTTATTTCTAGTCTTACTATAAACAATCCTTTTGCGAAATTTAATACAAATTGAGGGGGTATTTTTTCATGATTGACGGAAAAACATTCAATCAGAGTAATATTCAAAGATTACTTCACAAATAATATATTAATTGCTTTTATAAATTGTAAATGTTGCTTTTTTAAATATTTATACATTTACGGTGATTAGTATTTGATAAATTATACGATCGTACAAATTAAAATGGTAATAACAGGTTTATTAAAAGCAATCGGCCATAATGGCGATGGTGGACAGTTGTTAGGCGCGGCGGTCGGTAATTTGGCAGCCCGACGTCACCGCCATTGTGACTCCAATTTCGTGGCGACAACGTGTTACTGGAATTATTTTTATTGCAGACACAAGATGTGAAACATATACTCGTACTTGCCACGGTTGTAAAATATTAACGATACCCAAAATGAAGCACATTCTATTACAAAAGAAGAGTAATAGATACATATAATGTATTTGTTTATCGTTTTCCATTGTCATTATGTTAGGTACTTTTATATTCACCATGGTCCCTTAGTTTCTACTACATGTAAAATATACTACATATGTAACTACACATACGATCACGTGTTAATAATAAAGTAAAATTTACATATAAATTGTTGCCAGACATAGACCAACAATATGGTAATTGGAACTAAAACAACAGCGAGATATTCACAAAAGCTTCGAACCTGCATTGTGTGACTCCAAATTTTACTTGCAACTGCCATATAATTTGACCGTTCCCGTAGTTTGCCCCCTACAATCGAAACTTTGTGCTCCAGTGTCTAGTAATTAATCAACTTGCCTGCTTGCAATTGAGAGGTATCACTGAACAAAGCGAAAAGTGGTGCTAATTGTCAAACTTCACGCCATATTTTCCACGAAAACCCAAAATGTTTGCATCTACAAAGTAGTTTCTTGTACATTTACATATAAAAAACCGTACTAAATTAACGGTATTATATCAGATTGTGGTATTAGCAGCTTATTTGGTATTATTCACGACAATAGATACTTAAATACCTTTTCAAAATACCAATTCTGTTCCGGACTCACAGAAGTAAGTACATCGGCATCCTCTACTTTGTAGATTAAACAGAGAGGATGCGAAAATAGTGAAATCAATTTCGTAACGTAAACGAGAGCGGAGAACAAATTCGAGGGCCGGCACTAACCGTTGAGGGAACGAATGGTGCTCGGTTACTGCGAACATCTGCATACTGTGAGTTGTTTACCGTCTCGGGCCAGTCTCAAGACAATTTATTTGAAAGGTGTCGCGGCGCAATCCACTCTTGTTGCGATCTTGCTCGATACAAACCGTTCATAGCACAAACACCTCGGAATAAATCACTTCGGACGCGATGCGCGCATGATCCATTAGCCTAACCACGTTTCGAAACAACGGAATATGATGTTGTGAAGTTACATACGTTAACTGTCAAATCCTTTGTTTCATTTGCGTATAGGTTCTGACTGATTGCAAGACAGTGGGCCGAAATGTAATGTTATCACTATACTAAACCGCATAGACGTATCGGTACCATAGCAGCTCGTAGCTTTTAGACATTCATAGCAATTGTAGGTTTATAGTATACATACTCGTATAATGTTAACAGAGTTAAATCTAATCATAGAGTCCCAGTAGATTACCTTCACTAAAACTTTAGAACATCATTAAAAAGGAGCAGGAATAGATCGTTGTATGTAACCTATTACAAATATATTGTTCACATACATGAATAAAAAACTTATTTAAAATAGGTAGTAAAATAAAGCGATATCGTTTTTTATCGTGGGTTTTTTTCCGTTCACATTCTTATTATTTGTGAGATGGAGCGAAACGAAATCGAAATTTACTTAATTACGTTCAAAAGGTACCAATCTGAATAAAGTCGGCTCGCTCAGTTCGGGCGGCCTGGATTCAGCAGACGTTCCTGGCCATATCGGGATAATAGGATTTATTTTTTATCCATATGGATTTTCCTGGAGCACCACGCAAGCTATGAAGCATGTATGTATGAAAAGTTGTTGACGTTTTCGATGTTTACAACCAGATAAAGTTTTAAATATAAGTTACCTCGCACAAATATTGAAGATATATAAATGTTATAAGTATTTTAAGTAACCACAAAAGCATAAAACAATTTAATTAAAATACTTATAATCTTTTTGTCGTTATTTTTATCTCTCAAAAGACAATATTCTAAAATTCTATGTAAGTGCCGTTGCAATTCTGAATTAGTATGCAAATGAAGCTCCCCGTAAAGTGTTTCTTTATGATACATAAAAAAGCTCTTCCGGTTAAAGTCTTAATTGTATTGGACACTTACGTACATCGCGTCTTTAATCTTTTAATATCTGTATCGATGTAT
>DWQT01001275.1:0-17472 GCA_018244895.1 Myscelus amystis hages
ACATATGATAAGCTGATTGCCGAGATGCATTCTTCATCAGCGAAACCTTCGGTAATTAAAAACGATTTTATGTCTGCCAAAAAGTAGGAGAAACGATATTAATACAAAATAATGTAACTCAAATCTAAAAAATCTATTTCAAATCAGTAAATACTCATGCTCGTCTTGACTTCTAATACATATTTATATTTTTCCCGTATTTACAGTGAGCTGCCCATGGAGTAATTTCATCACTTTTCGATGCAAAAATATGCTTTCAAATAGAAATATTACATTCTGAATATTGAGTATTTTTTGTGCTTTACGTTTAAATATTTTAATAGCGTCTGCTTCCTACGCTCATAGCTGGCGGTTTGCCAATATTGACATTATCGGCACAGGCCGCGCTCGACTGCCCGTAGCCGATACAAAGTGTACTAGATAAAACAATTTAAGCAAATTTAGTATACCTTAAATCGAGAAGTTAGAATTAGGACTCTTTGCTGTGAAACTTGTATAGGCCAGGTATGTTAGATTAGTAGTTGCTGCAATGACTATTGTTAGCGTTCATAGCGAAGCATATCGTTCCGGATGATTAGGTATAAGCAATTGTATGTTTTATTACTTACATAAAAGACAAAATAAGAAATTGATACAACGGATGCATTCCTAGTGTTATAAAGAGATGTCACATCCCGAACATCTTACTGAATATCATCATATAAAAGCAAAGTGGATTCATATGTAAATAGCAGCATGAAGCCCGTAGTTGGAAGCTTGCCAGTATTGACACTATCGGCCATCGACACTCGAACTAACTACCCGTAGGGATCGTGAAGTTTAACCCGTAACAGACAATGGTTTCCTAGAATTTCGTTTGGTCTGTCTAAACTGACAAACTTTCCGATTCAGCAAAAGTGCAAAATTATTGATGAATGAATAAGATATATATTTATACAAATGAACTACTTAATCAATTTCTTAAGAAATATCACGCTTCTTATATTACGAATCAGTTTATTACGAATATAAAATTCCCATCTGCGTATTTATTTAGGCGAATGTAAAAGATATTTAGTGTAAGAGAAGTGTTTTATAAAAGTTCTATAATATTAAATTAGAAGTTTGTTTGTGACTCCCTTTACGCACCATTGCTGTACTCGCTTCTCTTGGTCATGCTCCTCTACGTTCCTCCGCGCTCCTCCGCGCTGCTCCACGCTGCTCCACGCTGCTTCTCGCTTCTCCACGCTTCTCCAACACGGATTAGTAGTGATGAGCGAAGAACACGGATGAACATAGTAAATATTTACGAATATTAAGCATGGTATTTTATACCATCTAAATTTTCATTTGATTGTTTCTACGAGAACAATTATTTTACTAGGTTTATTAAACTAATAACTGTACATATTACATACGTAAAAGAAACCCCTAAAATAATGTATTATGTATAAGGAAATCAGTCAAATATAAAACGTTGTACAAATCCAACAGAATTTTAAATCCGTTCAACATTAATATATGAGCAATGTAATGGTTCCAACTCAATTATTGCTGACTGAAATGGGGCGTTTACTTTTTTCAAATATAATACCATTAAAAACCAAACACTAGCCTAGTGCTGTGGTATAGCTACATGATAATAAATGTATGGAATATAGCCTGTGATACGTATTAACTACATTATGTACTCTGGTTGCTTGAGGAATTGTGTAATATAACGTTGTTTTTCACGGGTGATTTTCAAGTTGTAGTTTTTGTACGATAGAGTAATTTAATTCTTGATACACGGTAAACTCTTTCGCGTTGCATCGCTATAGCTTAGTAAAGCAAAAAGATGTATAAAACGTTTGGAAATAAAATTGAGCGCCATATATCGCATTCGCACTCAAAGGTAAATAGCCGTCGAGCACCGTATACCGATGCTTTTGACAGTCTGCAGTATTGAGCAAACTGATTATTAAGCAAAATATTTTTTCCTTTATTTTTTTCTGGCAATAGATGCTCGTATGTTGTAAGATATACATATGTACATGAGAGCACTTTATGCATGTAAATGTAAGTATTCCTTAACAACATGAGCTTTTTTATGTGTTAAAAGCTCTTATTATAAATTCTGCTGTTTTGTTCTAAAATAAAGGTGAATTTTCGTTACAAATGTATTAATAATAACTCTGTATTGCTATAACGCCATCTCCGGCTTAATTACATTGAATTAAAAAATCCGCGTTTAGCCCGGTCGGGGGGCTCATTTAAAATCGTCCCCGCCAATTTATTTCCCGAGCCAGACGCATTAACAAAAGCCTGCTTTGGGCCTAAAAGAAGTCCGAAAAAACACGAGGCCGGAACTAAGCCCAGCGGCTATCTAATAACATTTATTACTCGCCGGTCCCCAGCGTCCACTCTGCTCCGCTGATAAACTGGCGCCATTTTTCCCGCCATATTTATTTATAGGTGTCGGTGCGGCGATAATGTCGATGCGTGAATCGTTCATTACGCGGAGCAGCCGCAATCGAACGGCGATGCGTTTATCGCTGATGTGTGATAGTGCCGCTGTGAAATTAGTATGTAACTATTCGTTAATTTGTGCTATCAATTATTAATATTGTACACCAAATATCAGGTTTTCTTCGAATGTTTACGAAAGATAATCCACTCACATCTTGTGCCTTCCTTAAATCGTTGCATGCTTGAAATAAACTTTCGTATCGACACAAACTAAACATAATCCAAATCGAGAAACTTTAAGGTTACATAAATATACTTATTAGTTATTATAAATCGCTATTGAAAAATATGAAGATGACAGGAAATGATATCCAGTAGGTACCTGCTCGTTGCGGGGCAACTATTAATCATATCGATGGGAAACACGCAAGTGTGAGCAGGATTTACACGTTCACAACTTTTGTGCCCCGCACGCTATTCGCTAATGACCTGATAGATGTGTCTATTTTAGTTATTTATTGCAATAACAAATAAAAGATTATTGTCTCTTTGTTATCTAAACATCAATCAATGATATACTAGAAAACACCTTAATGTTCTACCTCTAAATGATGTATAGTCCAGACTTCAGATACAGTAGACTAGGAAAGAGGCATTCCTCTATGGTTTAAAAATTATATACATCTTTACTGTACTTTATTAAAATAGTGTTTAATTTTTAACACACTTTTATACGCCTCTGTCTTGTTTTTTGTATAGAGGAAAATAGAGGTCTATTTCAATCATCAGTTATCTATTAGAACTAAAATCGTACGCCTCTGGCTGCAGATATTTTACTAAACTTAGTTACAAACATAAAATTAAGAACGTACCGACAAATTATAATTAAATGAAATTGTGTATTTATATATACAACTTACGGACCGTAATATAATACATGAGTACATTTTGACAATATGGGGCTTACACTATAATTTAACACAATGTTTGTTTGAAGTGGACAGCGAAATCCTCAACATAAATTCAGAAGCGGCCGGGATCGCGCCCCGGGGAATGCCCGCACACAAATCATGACATCTTCTACTTACAAGGTATTCGAAACAGTGACGAGATCGCATTCTACTTGTGCAACTATAACACGCTTTACTATTTTCTGCGATACACAAATGAAATGAGTTATCATTTGATAGAAACAAAATAAGTTGTGTTCTCTGTGCTAATTGATCTTCAACCATTTTGCCCTAAATTTTGATATCAGGATCTTTTATATTTTTAACAAAAGCTAATTTGCCAATAATCGGATTATAATGTAGTCAATTTTGGTAGACATTTATAAATCAGAATAATAAACTCTGTTTCTTATTCTACATCCATACATACATGGTAAGGTAATGTTTGCTCTTTGAAGTTATACTTCTTTGTAATTTTCTTGTTCATTGTAATTTCTAAAGCGTGTTCCCATGCAACCACTTTGTTATTTATAATTTATTTATACAGACTTAGCATGCATGTTTATATTATGTAAAATATATCAAATTAAAAGCAAAGTTAAATGTTTCCTTTTGTTTTTCCTTCCCGAGTCGGGGGTGGGTCCAACCGTCCCCGCGGGGACACCGCGCCCTGCGCCGCACATTAGCCGGCCCTCGTCTTTGCCACTTTGATTTGTGAGAGGTAAGAAGACATCAATCGCCCGCGGTGTCTACGTTACGGGTATTGTCTCGCAAATTGTATTAAATCTCTATTTATAGGAATGTCTCATAAGCTGTAATACATAAAGGTAATACTTTTATTTTATACATACATACATACATATGTTTATGATGTACATTTAATATGATATAGTAACGATCATTTCAGTATTAATTCTGTGAGAATGAAGAGATATTGTGGCTTAAGCAAGAAAAATATTATAAGTTAATTGTTAATAAACTCTGGATAAAGCCTATAGCTCAATAGCTGAAGCAGGAAATGGTTAAAATTGGACGAGAAGACTAACCTTAGCAACTGGCTTGGTAATTAGTAGTCCTGGCTGCTAAGTATGATGAAAGATCACAAAAATGTTTGTTCAGTATTTTTTTTTACAACGACAATCATCTTTATTTACATAATAAGGTAGAGCCACGGATTACAATAGTTCAACTTATTATGCCTGTTTAGCGTGCAAATACCATGTCATATATAATAATAATTGCTTTTGTATTTACATGGACCAGCTATTTCAAAATCCATTCTGAGTTTTCTGCTTACCTCTTAGGGACTTGGAATAACGCTATGACAGTAATATATTAACTGCGTATGTTTATCAGCTGTGCTAATCCCAGTACCGGCTCTGCATATTTCGGGATCAGGTTATCGGTAGTTATTATTTACATATTGTTATTGTTTAAAAACAACTATTTTAGGTAATTGTGACACTCAAACTGAAGCAAAACTTTGTTTAAAAAAGCGTATTATTTTAAGAAAGCTATAGTTATTTCCTAAAACTGTCGGTCTCTTGGACCCGTATACCAGATGTTAGCGGGTGGCGCAAAGATTCATAATGGTGGACGATGTTCAATCCTATTTGTAATAAAATCAAGGAATTAATTCTATTACCTAAATTGTTTCGGAATACGTTTCATAAACATTATTTCAATGAAATAACTAACCTAACCTAACCGTATACATATGTATGTTCTACCCTCTCCCAGATTAATGTTTAATGTTTTGATCTGTAACCTAATTCAGGTTATGAAACAGGAAAAACAGTTCTCTGACAATATTAAGAAATCGGTATTCACTTGTCTAAAGTTTTCAAGGCACTCTTATCTGTAAGGATTTTTCAACTTAACAATCAATAAAACCCATTTTCTCTTTGTTCTATTCATCCATAAGGTTTTATGCTAGTATGAAACACTAAACTCTTTTTACGTTTTTCGTTTAGTCAACGTCCGAGTAATCACTGGCTGAAGCCTCATACTTCATTATTAAAGATAATATGCGGCGGATGCCGATTTTTCATCCGAGAAAAATTTTGAATGACGGTAAAATAATTGAGGAAAGCCTTTAGTCATTTATAGCACGGATTCCGCCGTGCTGTGGAAACGACCTTTGTAATAATTTTTAATGCCTGTTTATTTTTTAAAACCTGGTTTTGTCCTGTTGCTGTTAATTAAAATAACATAAAATATGCCCTATTTTTAAAGGCAAAATTATGTTACTGCTTTAATTCTAGAGTGCCACTAGTTAATAATACCGTCATACCAATGTTTACGAATCTTTTAGAAATAGGGAACCACTATTTAATATACTTATGTAATATCTACATCAGATTTCTTTTGAAAAAACACATTAATTACGACTAATGAAAAGTACATATATTGTAAAGTAGCTCTAAAGACCGTTTTTCATTTACAGCCGCTACGTTAGAAAAGGCATGAAAATTAAAAGAGCATTTGATTCAACTCGTGTTCAACTCTGCGTGACATTGGCTTTTGCGGTAAAACGGAAATACAGTCTTTAAAAAAGGAGTGCTCACAACCGGAAGCGACGGGCAGGAAGACGACGACGACAGCGTCGCGTCGCCGCTCGAACGAATTAAAAATTAAAAGAGTATCCGTTTCCGGAAACCATGATATTTGCCCTGTTTGTTTTTGTTGAGAAAAAGATATAAAAATTAACTTTGTGATTAGAATGATGTAGGTATGATTTGTTCGAGAAGTTGTGCAAAAATAAATATCCTGAAATAGCTCATAGACGTTCATCTGATTCCAAGCTGGGTAGAGCCTGTAGAGATAATTTCCAAACAAGTGATAAACATACAACATCAAGAACTCTTTTATAGTTCGGCTTTCGAACACGGATTGCTTAGTGAATGAGAAGGGTGGAGACCATATCCTGCCAAGCTGGCCAAGCGCAAGTTAATATATGTATTTCACACACATTGGGTAACATTAAGGTGAAGCTTTAAGTGTATTGCTTTCTTCATTATCTTTACCTTCATTGTTTACATTAAAAAGACACTTTACGTCACAGTTTTTTTGCACCGCACGGTTTATGTTATTTGGGAAACATTACTATGTATTATGTACGAGTACAATATGAATCAGTATAGCATATTTGATGTCTTTGTGATTTAATAAAGCTTCCATATTAAACGTTTAGATGTCATAAGTTTGCTAATGATGTATAACGTAAGCCTACGCCGATATGTAAATGTTAAGGGTAGAGGTTACGATATACGCCCGACGCACGGCCTTGTAATTTTATTTATATTATATAAGAAGTAAAGTATCTCCCTCTAGTCGTTTCGAGAGGATCTTAGTGGGCGTGCCGAGCAGAGGGCGGGGCGTGAGACGGGCACTCCTTGGCTTTCTCTTTTTTACTTCACTACGTACTTAGGTATGCGACGTCCAATTAAACTAGATCCGCGCAGCTTACTACAGCTTCTCTCCTCTCGGTACAGTGCCGGCGAGCCACAGGCTGCGGCGTGGCTCAAACTCCCTGGACATATTTATATAAGCGGAGAAACAAAGCACCGAACAACTTTAGTCGTTATCGCGTTTATAAAGTTCTCGAGGCGATTCCGTTTTATGGGGTGTTTTGCTCGAGATAAATTTTATTTCTTTTGTCTAGTTACTTTTGTTTTAAAGCCATCAAGGGTTACTGCCGTTTTATTTATCTACTGCGCCGTTGAGATTGGCAAATATTAATTTGATATAATAATAATATAATATGAGCATATGTTGAGTAGCATTTTGGATAATATTTATAGGTAGTTCACCAACAATGACAACCGCAACCTACAAATGTTAAAAGCGGAAACAAAATACGGCTCTACGGATCTCGATAACAGTTAAAATATCATGTAACATTGAAATGATAAAACGAAATGAAAACAAAGCGACGAAAATCGCTCGATAAAAGAATCATATTGGGGCAAGGGATGGTGGGCATGAGTACTATCCTACGGTGACACAATTGGCAGTAACTTTTTTTTACTTAAATTTACTGTTTTCATATGCAATTGACATTACATGAATTGACATGATATGCGCATGAAATGCAATCCAATATCTCATATCCAAGTCCATATATTGTCATCTCAGTTTATATTCTCTCAATTGCAATGCTCCTCCTGCTAGTGGCGATTAACTATCACTTTTGCTCAATTACTTGTAGTTAATAATAATTCAGTTCCATTAGGGCGCCGGACCAATACATATTATGTTTGTAAATAAAAGCAAATGAAATTGTACTTCGCAACGACGACCAAATACTATTTGTCAATTAAGTATCAAAGTAATCAAGAAATAACTATCAAAGCATTCGTTAAGTTCCAACGGCAGAAGAGATCATGTGGTGTTAGACTTCTACATCCAGAATTGACATCACTAGAGAGCACCGCTGTACCTCTTCCTAGAATTAAGCAACGACAGTTGAATTGTTGACCCATTGAGAGAGAGAGAACGTTCACCTGCTTCACTCACTCATACAAAAATATGTCATGCCATTTCTATTTTATCCTAAAAATTGATGCGACGTTATGTCTTTGTAGTTCATGAAACTTTAAAGAGAATATTCATTCGCTGCATATTATAATATTTCGTCTGTTAAGGTTTGGGAAAATATGCATATCCATAATAAATTTCAATGGTGATTTTGGTGGTATTCAAATAGAACTGTTTGCTTAAGAAGAGTATAAGTATATTGAAATAGAATCTATAGAGAACGCCTAATAATAAATATCAAAGATAAAAGTAACAAGATTGATAGTCTCCCGTCTATTTAGCTGGGCTTATCGCGAAATGGCTGTTGAGCCAAGTGAGAAAAAGGAACTTATAAGAAAACCCTAATGAATGATTGATGATAAGTGTAATGTAGTTTATACGAGGAATACTGTTATATACGTACATACATAATATACATATATACTTATGTATAAGCATTGCATAAATATATTCATATTCGGTTTGCATATTCAAAATAAACGAACATGATTTTTTAAAATCTTGCAATTATATAAAACGATAACTATATCGTCAATAGACATACATATCTATTTTTAAAAGTATTTATATACGTCGGACAAAGTTATTTGACAGTCGGAGCTATCTGCCTACCCCGTCAGGGATCTGGCGTGCTGGTATTTGGTTGTTTTTGTTGTTATTTATATAATGCGCTCTAGATATAAATACCCTGTTGCTTCTTTCGAGGTTATAAGTTTGTATTTGGTATATGAACCTTTTCCAGATATATTCAAATGAGTGACATTGTCTCGTGAACTTCGGTAGAGATATAAAGACGCGTTTTACCTGTTAGAATATTTATAGTATCAATCAATAACGGTCCTAACAGAGTCACCGTTACTACACGCAATGTTGTTAGAAGTTTATTTGTACTTACAATGTATTTTTATCAGTATTAGTAATACTACTACTATACTACTATAATACTACTATTATTAGGACTAAGGCCTACGTATTTTTGTTAAGCATAAACTAAATATTTTAAATCAGATAAAGATAAAATACATTTTTTTATTTATCAATGTTGAATACATGTTGAATGTAAAGCATAACCAACCTTATGTTAAAAATTTCCAATTAACCTTGTATGCAACTTATGTATATTCAAAATATTTTTATCAGCAAATTTCTATCAGTATCAAAACCTTAGCTATATTGTCCGTCTAATAAGTTTAACCGGTTTTGAAATGTCTACGAAACCGGATAATGATACACGGAAGTGAGTGGCCGCGTTATCTGCGTCATTTTCAACAGCGGCTCGACGCATATATGATGTATATGGAGCTAATGTATGTATACCTATGGATGATTAATGTAGACGACGAAAATAACGCTGTACCTATATCAGTAATAAAACGTACTTCTTAGTTATTGCTATTTTAATAATGGAGTTTGAGACGAAAATAGCAGTTTTTTTATGGATAAATATTAAAAACAAATGTACGTTATATAAAGTACAGCATAGAAATCTTTTGGAAATAAAGCTTTAGTTGGCATATCAGTTTAAGTAGGTATGAAACTGCAATACTATAATTATTTCTTTCATAATGATTAGGTCCATGTTTCTTATTTGGTCTGCATGCCGAGAATACCAGGCACTTTTGCCATTTATTTCTCGACAAATATATCTTAGCACTCTTCAAGGCAAGTTAGATAGATTTTTTCTAGGCATATGTGGTGCGTTTTAAACCACAATTACACTTCCAAACAAACGTGGCCACACCCATCCAACACAAAATGGGACTTAAATAAAATGACGTCATAATGAATGATTTAACTTCTGCCGAAACAAATTCAATTGGGCCCTTACACCCCATTACAGCGAATTATCAATGTCACCTACGCCGCGCCGTGTGAACTCAACCCTACGAGAGCTATTTATGAAACCGCGTGTGCGTGCGTCGTTTAACATCCACTCGCACGCGTGTAATTGTGTGCGTTATCTGAAAGATTCCACTTCATTTCCCACAACCCGCAGTAACGTTACATATTATATAATATACAAAGTAGGTCGCGACTTCGCTGAGATGGGTTATTATATGTATACGTAATGCGTTATATTTCTCTATCAACATCTCTATAGTCAAAGGCCAGCTATATAAGTTGGTATCGCTTGTGATTTTTAAAAATTACCCTCAAAAGGAAACAGTAGAAGTGGCAGTGGTGATTTCTTGCGACCCACTTTGCGATCGGGAAGTCAGCAGCGGCATCCACATGTGGCATGTACTCGTATGTAGGGCGTTGTCTGATGTAGACCCAGAAAATACTTTAAAAGTATTAATTTATTTTATATAAAGTGAAATATATTGATATATCAATTATGTGAACTTAATACACAACTCTTATGGTACACAAGAAAATGAGTCAGCTGTTTATGTCAATGGCGGTGCGGGAGTGTAAAAATAGCGTAAAACTCCCATTTGATGTAATAAATAATGATATAAAACACGCCAGTCTACATTACGTCTGTATTTTATATGGTACAATAAAGTAGATCCTTATGTGAAACAAACAGTAAAAGATAAAATAAAATTACTAAAAGGTTCGCGAATCACCATACTCGTGGAAGTGGACTCGATTCATCAAAATCAAGACAAAAGCAAAACGATTATACAGATACTCGTACAAGTACTTAACCCATATTTTACCATTAACGGTGTACAAAGTTTATATATAAAATTTATAAAATTAAAAATCACTAATCATATACGAACTAAAATAAAATGGACATAAATTAAATTGAGATCATTAAATCATGTTATGGTAATTACACAGGTCTGCGCGTTCAGCTTCTTGAATGATTTTATATAAGGCGTATTGATTTAGACTTATTCTTTCCAATTAAACTTCCTAATACATTTTTTATATACACAAATAGGAGATGACGCGGAGAAGTAGGTACTGCACGAAATGACTAGTCTCTGCGAGGAAAAGAAACATTTGATAAAATAGCGAAGAGCTGTTCCCGACAGTGCGACACTCGTTAATCATTTCATATTACTCGATTAGTTTATGTTTATAGTGTATTGGGAGAGGCGGCGCAGCTGAAATTTTCTGAAAAGCGAAAAAAACAAAGAGGCCCACAACAAGCTAAACGTCAATCTTGGCTTAAAAAATTGTTGAATTTACTCATGAAGAAATTTGTATTTTTATTTTAAATGTGTAATATTAAAATTGTATGTCATTATATTATATTATGGTATACATATGTATCTAGAATGATCTGTCAAGAAATTTAATATGGCCAACCAAATTCCATGCAAGCGAAGCCGCGGGGAAAACCAAAATAATTTATAATAATTTTCTAGTCACTGTGACGGATAACAACTAAAAAACTTACTGTATAAAAAAAATTGCCATTGCATGGCATCAATGTCGCATTAGTCTCACAATAAAATTCTTCGTAGCAGTCAATATTTCCAAATTCTACAGCCACACATAAAGAAGGCGACGACTTCTTTGATCTTGTATGTGTTTAAAAACGAATGAGCGTGTTTTTTTGTATTTATGTTATGAACACAAGATACTATTTAATAATTTAGGTAAGCCGATGTTCTAAACTATATCTTCGTGAAGTATATTTTGATTACATAGAGTTAACGTAGAAATGTGATCATTGAAATAGCTATACAAAAGCAAACACTCATAAACATGAAAAATAATTGTCGAAAAAAAGGTTTCAACGGAACGGGGAACACAAAAGCGGTGTATTTCGCAACCTTTTCTAGGGCGTGTAATGAAGCCGTATCTTTAATAGCCAAGATAAGGGTGCTAAATGTTTGTGCACACGCCAAATAATAAGCGACTCGATCATTTACCGCGAGGGGAGGTTTCGACGAGAAAAAAGAATGTTTGTCGGCTTTTGATGGTAACCGCTTATCGATAAATGAGATAAGTGGGAATTGAATAGATCTTCGTGCGGACAGCCATTTTCTGCCCTACGGACGATGAAACTGGGAAATGGTGCATTACATAACTCTAAAAACCGCGTCAATATCAGTAACGGTACCTAACTGTAGCTTATACATACATAATATGTATATGCTGTCACATTTTAATTATGTGAAATTTATATATTTCAAATTAATCTAAATAATAGTGTAGTATTCCTTCAGTTTGCGATGAATAGCTTAAGACTACGTATGTAGTACATACTTATTACAATTAACAATTTAGGTTATGACAATTTTACGTAACTGGAGTGTGTTTGAGTTATATAATACTACGGTTAAAGACATTTATTTCCTCAAAAGATATACAAAATCACTTATAGCGAAAATACAATTTAAAATAAAGTTAATCGTTACTCGTAATGTTAATCTAAGTATTATTTTTTAAATTCATAAATCTCGTTTACTGTTTATTAAATTTAACTTTCTTTTCCATTATAGTATTTGATTATAATGGTGTTAAGTTTGAGGATGTAACGGAACAAATAAATAAACCTAATAAATCGTAGTTAAGATCCAACACTGCGTCGTTAATTCGTCAGAAACTGCAACAGTTGCATAAATACATATTATTTTACCGTTAGCCGGAATGGCAGTAACTATTTGTCTCAGTCGAACATAGATGGGTGACGTTCAGATATCGTCTATCGTTTCACAAACTTCTGGGTTTACGGTTATTCGACCATAAAAGTAAGTTTAAGCAAAAACAACTTTACAACCGACTTTACTGCTGCCTTTTCATGGTTTACGCGGTTATTTCACTGCTACGTAGGCTTATCGGTTTCATCGTGACATTAATCGATTTATCGCTAAAACTTCGTCATATTACTTCGTCTTCTTTTGACAAGGAAATTTTTTTACTTTAATGTTACTGTGACGAAGTCACTTATTGCTTAAATAATTTCTATCAATGGTTACTTACGTACGAGTATATACGTACCTATTATGTCAATAAGATTACCAAAACAACATTTGACGGGAATTTAAACAAGAATCGCACGTATTGTTAAAATCATTTCCAACTTTCATAAAACTGGGAGACGCAAACTAATTCAGAAACGTTTAATTCAGAAACTGGCTGATCCCACACCCTCGCACTTATCGTCGTGGGCGCCATCAAAACTAAATTCCGGCAACGAGTAGCAATCCCATATCAAATAACGGGAGGAATGACATATAGAATAAACTTCTATTCATATACAATGAAACATATATACTTATATCCATAAAACACACGGTCGAACAGTTCATCCAATTTTGAATAGTTAACGTGCATATTATGACTTTTAGTAATTTTTAAACTTTGCCAATGACTAGCACTTTGTACTTGCCTTTAAATGTTTTGTATACTACTCGTAGTATTGCGTATTGAGCCAATAACGACAGCTTTATTTACATAGAAACATTGTGCAAGTGGCAACAATGCTCCACTGATTGATGGGAAGCGATTGCTATTAGAAATAACATAATATTACTGTACTTTGTAAATATTAAAACTATTTAAAATGTTCGTAAATTAGATAGTTTATTAACATTCCGAAACTGAGTCGGTAGTGAGTGTTATAAGCGAATCGACAGATGAATATTGTTTCAAAGGGAATTAGGCACGCGCGGGGACGGGATTACTTATAATTGTTATTTTATTCATAGAAACAATAGTCCCGAGGGACGGTAGGTGAGCAAATATTTTGGCTCCTCGAGCACCATTTAGCGCGTTGGAATCGTGAGTGATGTTCTAGTGTTTTATGTAGGAGTTACTCGTAATTGGTAGGAATATTGTGCGGTGTTTTCCCATATCTACAAATTCATTAATAAAAAGAGGCAGCAGGTAAACGACCGTACATAAAATTACGCTGTCAACATTATCTCATATATGACACATGTTTCTGTACAAAAACACCCATTGATACCAAATACTAGTTGATTAAGAGCACGAAATTGAATCAAACGTTTATAATACGCATCTTATGCCGATCTTCCATTTAACAAAGTCGGAACATTTCGCCTTTCGTAATTTTTATTTTATAAAGGTGTACATTAAAGAATAAATAAATAAAAAATAAAGAAACATATATTTTACGACCGTATGTATGTTAAAAACTATTTTACTTCAAATATGCATTTTAGTTAAAAATAAATTAATTTTATAATAATAATTATGTAATAATAAATATTTACATGGTAAATTTCTCAAATTTACACGCCGTAAAAGACAAAATATGGTTTGAACCAATAAATTTGTAACATCTTTAAATGTACCCGTTTTTGTACAAATAAATGTCTTTGTCTTTATCTTTAAATTAAGCCCTCTATGCTACTTGTAAAAATGTGAGTGTCACATTAAAAGTGTTTCTTGTGTAAGGCGACACGACAAGCTTACCCAAGTGCTGTACGTCACCTGTAACCACCAGATAACCTAAGCCGTACCCAGAGTCGGACTTTATTCGCGCAATCATCCCGCAAATCCCGTATCATTAAGTATCGCTAAGAAAGCGATTCGCGCACCATTACCATGTTAATAACGTGGGGGAAATGGCGATTAATCAACTTGACGTTTAGTTAAAGCCGGGTGTAACTAACCTCTGTGGTGACTGAGACTATTCTATGCATAGATTTGCGATCTAAAATCGTCACCATAAAATTAAGCCGGTTAAATCAAGTTGAGTCTGTGTTCGCGTTTACTTTACTTTACAAAAAGAATAATAAAAAGCTATTACTGTCTTTGTTGCAACATATCATTTGAAATGAAAGTGTAATTTGAAAAAAATCCTTTCACGTTAAAAAATACATTACCGCTCTATAACAGAACGCTCACACGAAACAAAGCGATTGCGGAGAACGTCGACATTTTTATCCCCTTATTTAAATTATAAAACCTGGGATACAACAAATTCAACATAACATAATGTGCATAATCTGTACGAGAGTCGCCGCGACGGTCAAAAGCTGATATTTCTCCTTTTAATCCCTGTCAGATTATTTAAATTCCCACCTGCGAGGCTCTGCTATACCTTTTCCGGGGGCTTTTTATTTAACAAAATAAAATATAAAAATATTCTCGTATTTGTTTTGGACGTCCGGAATCCTTTAATTTTCGGCCCCGCTGCGTGACAGTTCGCCCACTGGCCGCGTGCAGTTTGGGTACGCTTTGAGAAAAAACCTTTTAACATTTCTCTAATTCTAACACGTTGCATAACAACAAATATAGGATTATGCTTTAATACTATGATCTTTATCGTTCATTAATTATAGGATTAATTAGTGAATGGTCGATATATTACAATCATTTATAAATGATTTTCATTGTTCGGCATCGGCTGATCTGAAATTAGGTATATGTTAAACTCGATTAATAATAATTTATATTTAAATGTTTCACTAACATCCCCCAAATATGCAGTGGCACAACATATTTTAATAGTAGTAGTAATAAAGTATTTTAACGTAGCAATTGACTAAGTCGTTATTTATATTGAACGTTCACATGGTATGTCCGTTTGGTATTGAGGAAGAACGATAGACCTGAGTAATATTCAACGATATAGGTCTTTTAGTTTGCTATTGTAACAAGTACCAAACTATTTAGATAACTACGTAAAGTTTGGGATCGGTATAAAAAGGCGATTGCGGATGTTGTTCTTAACTAGGTAAGAACAGCAGTATTGAATCGTCCCCAGTCTGGAATGTAGCAATTGTTGGTGCTGGCTTTATCCCGCGACAGCGCCAGCGTTTTATTCGTTTTGCGTTTTGCTCCACTTGGAATTCTTTCCCTCACTCGGTCTGCTTTATGTAACTTTTTCGCGCGCACTCGAAGCGCGCAGTGTACCGCGAGAACGTTTAATGAAAACAACTTTTTGAATTAACGTCGCAATGGAGTTTTTCATTTGACTTTGAATTAAAAATATAAAACATCCGCATTGAAAATAAAGTTTGACAAACTGAAAGTCCGTTTAAGCTTTGAACGTTCACAAAATTCAGCGTACGCAGAAATTAAATGCACAAATATTAAAATAAAAGTTTACTTTTATTAAACTCTAATACTTTTGGTTACAGTCTGTAGCTATGTAGGTACTTTCATTCAGATATGTTGTTAAGTTGAAATGTGAACAAATTGTCAAGAAATCCTGTGACCAAACATCCAATATTAAACCGTTAGACTATTTGATACTAGTAATCATGATAATATATTTTATAACTATGCACACAGTTTTAGGCAGACTTTATAAATAACAGTAATGTTTAAAATGCATCGCTATCACGCGGCCCCATCAATCTGCCAATTGAAACACGCAAGCCGATTGTGAACGACACCTCCAATTGAACGATTTCAGTTGAAAAGCGAGACCGCAACAAGGCAACCGATAAATCACCCGCCAACTTCAAATAGAAATGTCATATTATTTCCACAAAAGATTTAACTCGAAAATAAATTATATTTTCCCCCTTTCCATGCCATTGTTCACCGACGTGTGGAAGCCGCACCATTCTCTGCGATATTTAAAAAACCATTAAGTGCACGCTTTTGTATAGAAATTTTCATTGGATACTCTAATAGTACTGATAGCTAATATATTTCATTCGTTTGTATAGTACAATACGACTTTTCGTTCAATGAAGCCTTTGTATGACTATATTGTGGAGTTTTCCTTTTGTTGTCAGGAATGGATAATAAACTGTCGATAATGACAGAAATGGACTTGATTTTAACTTAAGGATCTCATTGATGTCTACACAACTTTTATCTTAAAATAAGAACAAGTTTAAATCGGATGTGACCTAATTGTTACATTGAATTATTTCTGGTTTAAATTTCGAATAATTTTATTTAAATTATGTTAAAGACAACAATAACCGTAACTGTTATATGTCAAATATAATAAATAAAATGCTTTGAGAATATTTTCGTTCGTGCATTTAGAACAAGACTGTGAATCGCCATAAATCTCTGCTATTCTGATTTACCGCCGACTAAATGTTTGATTTGTGCTCGTAAATCGAGATGAGCGTTTGTCAGCCGCAGCTGATGCGCTCCCTTCGTTTTTATTCTACCAATGAGCAATGGCAAAATGGCTTATACCTGTCTATAAAATTTTATCTTCATGATAACATTACAAGCATAATAAAAGGAGCAAAAAATCGTATATTACAACTATATTGCATCCCATAAAATGTCTGAGCACAAATTAATATGTTTTACTTTATTTTCATTTATATCAGTACATTTGATACATGGACTAGCTGATATGGCGAACCTCGTTCCACCTAAGAGTCAATGTATGAATAGATTTAGGAAATTATTAAGTTCAATTTATTATTAGGATAACAAATTTAAATTAATTAATTATTTATCGACCGATCCATCTTTGTTAAACGATATTTGCAGCGCGCTTTCTGTCAATTGCTGACAGTAATGGTAAACAATTGACAGTTACGCAAAATTGATATGGTCGTCAAATCGTCTTACATTTTCTTAAATTTTCTAAATTTTCACGCAATTTATGTACTTTTTTCATAATAACCTTCTACTGACAATAACAAACACATAAAAAAAAGAATTGGCATAATCAAGACAAATAGAGTTTCATTTA
>DWQT01001276.1:0-17467 GCA_018244895.1 Myscelus amystis hages
GATGTAACGACCATGGCCGATGGAAATCCTAAATTTCTATCTACCCCTGTGAGAAATGGACAATGTTGACGGGAAAACAGAAAAAATCCTATTTTCTCTCTCATCAACCCAATCGTTCCCCTATTAGGTACGGGTCTCCTCTCAGCATGAGTAGGGTTAGAGCCGCAATCTACCACGTTGGCCAAGTGCGGTTTGGATGACTTCATATGTATTAGGGAACATTATGAAAAACTCTCGACTGTGCAGATTTAATCTCGATGCTTTTCTTCGACGTTATATTTAACCTTAGAAATCGGACGTTACGTGCAATTGATAACCTTGCCATTCTTTTTGTTTCGAAATAATTTTACCAGAATATCAATAACCATAGCAATTATCTAAAATACAAGCGTTTTATATATTCTTTGCCATCGAAGCAACAGAAATTAAACTTCATTTCTAAACTAACAACAACACGGTAATTGTATGAACGTGAACACCTCTATGGCTATATTTTTTTTACTATGCATCGCTAACTTTAAAGCACGTCTAGGTAAACATTAGGTTTATATTTCTGTTTTACTATTTTACGTATTATAATCTATCACTGTTTCGTCAGTCAAAATTCTAGTTGTTTTTATTAAGGAATGAAATAAAAAATCGAATAATTCCTTAAATGTCAAGGTAGGGCCTCCCTTTATCCATCTAAGCTATAGCCGAGGTACTAGTTAATCTGAAGGCTCGCCAGGAGAGTGACCGACACCCAGATGTAGCATTACTTTTGCTCGATGTGAACTATTTATATAAATAGCTTTTAATAAGTTACATTCCGATTCGATATTGTTTCAGAACCAATACCCTATCGGTCTCATATAACCGCCAATAAATCGAACATAATTGTGTTTGATAAGCAAAAAGTGAAGTGTAATTCTTCTCAATTTAATTAAAAAACAAATTACGTCGTGTTACATGTGAACATTGCTAACAATAGTATTCAGTGTTTATATTTAATAATCATTAGTCTACGATCCGTGCATACTCCACAATTAAAAAAATCAAGTTTCCCCATCGAGAGCTTTTCCTAAACATTCATTTAAAGTGTATCTCACTGATTTTTTTTCACAACTCTCAATGATCTAACTATTTTTCACCAACAGTTTCCCTTCGTGTTTCTAATATTGGAGTTTATTTAACGCTAACTCAATAATATACGGGAGAGTGTAGTCTTTTTACCTACTCGTACTTTTCAAAAGAAAGCAAAAATATAACCGTTTTTATAATATTGAACCGAAGAGACTCCGACGTAGTATTTACCTTACTAAATACATTTGTATTGATTTTCTAACTATTAGGATATATTAAACCTAAAAGTATAATCTTTAAGGCTCTTATATAGCGGTTAAGTAAAAAAAACTGTAAGATGATTATCATTACCGACTGTCCATGACAGAATAATTTATGAATAAGGAAATTGATTTTGCTATTGGGAAAAACTGGTATAATACTAATAAATTATGGAGACAAAAACCTTTGTAATAATCACAAAAGCGTAAAAGAGGTGAATGTACACTTGAAAAAATTGATCTTAATTTAACCCTGCCCGAATAATTTACTCCGAGCCCCTGCATAAAAGATGAATGAAAATGCAAATGGAAAAGTCGATGGGATAATTTAGTACCTGAGCAGAGAAATGTTACAGAAATAGAAATGGAAAGATTAGGTGAACAATAGATACAGTGAGACTTTAAATTTCAATGGAGAGAGAGTAAGAGACTTTCAAACGACTCTCACGCAATTGCATTTGAAAATTAGATGACGTCATTGTATGAATAAAAATGAGTAACATTTTCATCGGGTACGAACTGTAAATATACATATGTATACTGATATAGTGCGAATATTATATTTGTGTGAATCTATTTATATTTGTGATTATTGTCAGGTATTTCTGTATTTCTGCTACTCAAATTACTTACGATAATACTCATTTATTCATCAAGTGAGACGAAAAAACTGTTTACCTCCAAAAAGCTGTACACCGTGGACTGGTTCAATAATTAAGTTACAAGAAAATAGGTTATGGTTGAAGTGGTGCTCTTAAAAAGAATTTTAAAAAGTCGACGCCAGCATGTCTACCTTTTAGGGATAACTCATAGGAACCATTTTTACCTTGAAAACTTTGATAAATAATGATCTAATTGCGTAGCTTTTTAAAGTGATATGGTATTAATTTGTCTTAATTTACCAGTGGAAACTCTATTGATAAATGTATTAGTGTTGTGTTTTAGTGTATGTACTATGATAATAGTTTGTGTCCCAATAAAATAAAATCAAAATAAATAAAATTAATACATAATATGTTTAATATCGTAAGTATTCAATTTAGAACATAATTGCTGTTTATATGAAATTAATATCGGGAAAATGATCGCAAAATAAAAACACACGCAAGAAAATAATTATGATGGCGGTCAGCGGGGCTAAGACGGCGCGGGAGGCGGGGGCTCAGGTATGTCGCCCCGGGCTGTTGACTCACGTAGATCAGAAAGATAATCCTATATCTTGTGAAGATGCATACTGGTATTATATAACACGGGCGAAGTTGAAACGCGTCGCTAGTATAGAATTTAGAAATTATTGAGCTAGTCTGTGAAACTTCTAATTTGCCGCAGTTGAGTTATACATATACATATACATATATATACATATATATACCTGGTCAACTGGTCATCAACACTCAATAAATTACTTGATATGTAACCTGAATATTATTTCGTTTAATTGTTATGATTAAATGATTCTTCGGATTGACTCTATTAGTACAATTACGATTAGTTAATATATATATTTTAAATGCTATACGTGCGTTTTTCTACAGCGTCTTTGTTATGTACTGGTGAGCTCAGGCTTACGTAACGTTGATTATGGACGTGAAAAGTCCGCGAGCACTTGAAAATCACAAATAAACCCTGTTTATTTAAGACATACATATGTTTAGCATAAAATTTCCATAACCTTACACACTTGAATTTTAACGTTCATTTTTTGTTCATGTACCGGCGAAATCCTGTTGAGTGCTTGAGGTTATTTTTTGCAAGCTTTCCACAAAAAAACCTCCTACGATGAATAAACCAACAGTAAGCTCAGAACGTTAGCAGCGTTCGAATAGGAAGTGGGTCGCGTGGAGTACACAGCGTTGGAAAATCAAATGTAAGTTACGTATTCCAAACTATAAGAAAACAACTAAAAGGAAAAGGTAAAAGGAAAGTTAAAATACGCACAGTGCACGTGCATAATGGAATGCATAACAGCTGTAAACATAATAACTATGTCTTTATGATTCCATACATTTTATTCCGTAATAAACTCAAACGCAAGTTGATCTGTTGTGTTTTACGGTAACGTTACTTTAATTACTTATAAAACTAGGATAATTTTGAGACGAAATTCCAATTAGGTAGGTATGTTTACATGAATATTAATTTTCCTTCCCTGAAATATTTTACCTCAGACAGAATTTGCAAATCTCTAAGTCAGGAAGTAAATGAAGAATACAATTTTAGTCGTTACAGTCAACGTATAAAATAATAAGACAATAGAACTTATTCGCCAAATTAATCACAGAAACACGATAATTTGTTGTTTTAACTGAGCTCTATTGGGTCGGTAATTTATTATCGAGAATTAATCGAAACAAATTTAACTTTTCCAAATTAATCTAACGTTGCTAAGCATTTTACAAGTTATAATATCAATATCGTCGTTAAATTTTGACAAACTCCAATTATTGATCGAAATACAAATAAACGAAATCAAAGATTTGTTAATATAAATTGTATGTTTGTTGTAATTACTGAGTTTAGTAGATATTTCGGTTTGTGAAGTGCTATTTCTATTTGCTTTACTGTCGACGGTGGTGAACTTGCAAACGGCGGAAGGAGAGAGCATATTTTGAAAATGTATCGGTTGCTTCCGTATTCGCAAGGGCATGCGACCTTCGTCCGCTTACAATCTCTTGTTATTGAGATCAACTAAAAATACTAGCCTACATGGGACATTTATCCTGCATACTGCACTGGAGTAGTGTGTAGTATGCTTCAGAGAACCACGCTCGGAAGTAGACAGTAAATTGGAATGACAGACATGGGCTATATAATATGTAACTGAAGGAAATTGTATATTAAATCACTACAATGATTATAATACATGAGCCAAAATTAACAGACTAAATTGTTGTCAGCAGATGGTGTCAGAGTCCAACAAATTTTCAGATATCATATCCCGCTCAAACACACGGTTTGTAACAGTTTTTTTCACACACGATAATCTTACTTGAATCATAGCAAATTAGACAAAGCCAATGCTTCGGGTACCAGGCAACAGATAAACTATAATATATACAATTTCAAATACATATATTAATTGATAATTTTACACGTCAACACGGAACAACACAATCGCGACCATCGCACAAACAATTCCCGCGGGCCATTTAAAAATATAGTTCAAGCAAATGTTGGGCGCTTTTACCGAATATTATATATTACCCTGATTAGATAGCAGTGAAGAGTGTACTTAGTAAAGTAATGAAAGCTACTAGTTCAACCAGCATTTCAGAGCACTGGTTCAATTTCCGCCTCACGGAAATGAATTTCTGCACTTGTTCCGGCCTTGACTGACTACTTCGAAGTAATATGAATACAAAGCGTTTTAATGAAGGAAGTTCTCATTAATGATAATTAACAAATAAAATAATATTAATTAATCGAACAATGATTCATATATCTTAAATGATAAAGTGGAATACGAAACAGTAATGATGACAATATTTACGAGTATTACTATTCTTTCCATGCGTTAATCGTGAACTGAGTTCATATGTATAGTGTACAATCTTGTCACGAAGTGCGAACAGTTCCGCATGGTTTCCCAATAAACGTAAGCGTACTAAAATAAAGATAAAACGCTTTTATGTAAGGTTTTCGTTATTGCGGCCTTAAGAGGTTTTATAGGATCCTTATCTGAATGAATACTTTTGTGACGCTGCGACCCTCACTTGCTGCTTACGATCAATATCTTTTCTCTTTCTTAAGATACAGAATTAACAAAAACTTTTGCGAGACATCATGTTTACGGGGGTGTGTGGAGATGTCTTAATTAGAGCCGCAAGTTCAGGGAAGTGCTTAGCTCGCTGTTTTTACGGTCCACAGAACGCTTACGAAACAATTATGGGCAAAGGAAAAACTTGTGACATTATTATTTTACTTTTCCCGAACACCTTAATAAATCTTTGTCTTAATAAAGCACAAGGCGCAATAGATAATGAAACATTTTCAAGGTTAGCTTTTTTTATTTTTTGATAAGAGACATTTTAAGGTTTTATTTGATTTTATTAAACCGATACTCGTACTACTGCGATCGATAACGGCGGTAAGAATACCACTATTGATGGCCTCTTCTGTGAGCTTTATATAGCGTACCATATCGATAAACATAAGGCTTCAACAATGACCCTTCGGCTAAGTATAACTGGGATTACGAGTATATATTTTATTATTGTATTTTCATACTACGTATATGCAAAGACATATTTTCGATGAATTAAAAAGAAATGCAAATTGAAGTTCTTTTTGTTCCAAGCAACCCCATCCGTAGTTATATTAGCGTATAGGAGAGGTATCAGCTATACAAAATCTGAATCAGTAAGACCGTATACACACACCCGGAGCATTTTTTACAAAATCAGCAATATATTCACACGACCGCTTTGCAAACCTTTGCGGGAACCTTTTTCGAACTGGATATTTTCTACTTAAGTCGGTTAAGTACCTATACAGATAGTTATATCTAGACGCCTTAGTGGCAGTAGCTGTTTCCCTTTGTAGATAGCATACTAGTCACATTAATTATTTTATTTTCGTATTCCATGATATATAGGTATACATATGTATTTGTTATACATACAAAGGTATATTTATTTATTTATAACAGAAACTACCTCTAACTTTACAGAAAAATCCAATGCGATAGAGGAGTCATAACACATCAACATAATATTACAATTCAAACTATAATTAAATAATGTCAATTTGTGAAAAATAATAGCAATAATAATAATAGTAAAATAACATGTAAATATATGTACATACATAATCTAGGTACATAGAATTCGCTGAATATTATATGAAATTTTAAGTCGATTTAAACATCTGCAGCAGGAAACGCTTACGCTCGAAAGGAAATCTTTTTCGCGAAGGATATACGAGTATCATACTCCAAACAGGCAAGCGCGGGCGGAAACAGTCGGTCGTTTCATGGACGATTGAATGTGAATATCTCCTAAGGTTTATTTATCGTCAGGTAACCTGTGGACGTCTTAAAGATTCTCTTCCAACTTCCGACTGACCTACCTACTCGTATTTTCCACTTATGCCCCACTTTCAAAATACCTAATGTCATATGCTTCAGGTCACAGTCGGTCGCACAAAGGATCATGCCTATATCCAACAGAGAAGAGAATCCTTCCTGGCCATTATAACGCGTAGTTACCGACCGTGAAACAGTAGAAATTAAGCTCGTCCAATTTCGAGCTTCGACGATATTATATGGATTAAAGTATCACGAGTTATCTCCGTGACGGTGTATTCAGTGTACAACGTTGATATCCGGGGGAACTCTGCGTTGCTCAGATAACAGAGGCAAAATAATAAACATAGCTTTCGCTAGACTTATTCGCAAAATGAAAAAATAACTCCCAGTAACGCGATGCCACGATCAGACATCGAAGCCCGCGCTAGCTGTAATAAACACAAGTTTAAATATCGCTAAATTAATAGCGCAGATTTTTAGGTAAGTAAACATTTTTATAAATATTAAATCAATTATAAAAGGATGAAGTACGTACTCGTAAATGGCAAGAAAATAATATAACCCTTGTAACACCAACTCATTTTGTCGTATTTTGTTTATATTGCAGTAATTTTAATTTTCGTTGTTAAATAACATGGTAGTTTAGGTAAAATCATTTCCTGTATTACAATTTTGAGTGACAAACACATATTTTTATGTCGTACTTACAATACCATTCAACAAATGTATTTATGTGTTTACCACCGAAATCCTTTCTCTCTCGTATAAAATTAAACCGGAATATTGTATCTCGTGGTGGTCGTTTCTGTGATGTCACGTACGGTGACCGCGACGTGCACGCCGCCCGCCCCGCGCCGCGCCGCCCCGCCGCCGCCCGACACCTCGCTCTCTGATGAAAATCCTTTCGTAAATCCCCTTTCATTTCGATATTTCTCTATCTATCTAAAAGAAGTAAAGTACCTCACGGAGCCCTTTAGATGTACAATACATACAACGTGTACGGCCATCTTATATATGTATTTATTTCCAATAATTCTCAAGGATGGTCTTATAAATAAATCCTGTTATTGTGGATGTACCTATTCAAATCAAATATACGGTAAATTGATTGGAATATGCTTTTACTAATAATTTTTTTTTTTATAATAATATCATACTACATATTATGACTACAACATATTATGTTTATGATATTATTATAAAAAAAAAATTGTTATTTTAACAACCATTTTTCCGAATATTAATTTATTGTATTTTTTCATTGCCTACATACATAAATACCGTGAAGTTTATTCCGAGAAATTGTCTTCGACTTCAATAGTAGTCATAAATATATATATTTCGATAGTGATTGGTTATATGTAATATTTATTTTAAACCAGTCAGTCTATTTATCGATAATTCTGCCAACACTTCATTATAATATACGAGTATGTATAATAATAATAATAAAGAAGAGTAATATATTTATTGACATAAACAAAATCCCCCAAAAATTTTGTTATTTGTAATTATGTAGTTACTCTATACGCTCATAGGTACGTTATAAAGATAAGGCTAAAAGCAGACATCGTAAGATGCCAATTAGGAGAAGAGAAAGGGCAAAATAAGTACCGCTCTCTTGAAAAGCTAATGATGAATACTAAAAGGAAAAACCTTTACTGTCAACAGAATCAGTCTAATTTAAGATGAATTACATTATAATTGTTAGTACGGTTATTAAACCAACTGACGAAAACATTCAGTAAGTTAGACCCAAGCAGACTATAAGTAGATGTTCAATTGCATTTATGTCAAAAACTTACATTTCTCACGCAATTCACGAGTCGGTTACAAAAAGTAAAAACATTAAACCGGCGGACGAAGATAAGTCTTTAAAGCGTATCATGTTGCGACACTTAATCCTAAAATTTTCCCGCTCTCAGCTTTAATGGTCTCAATGTTTCTGTCTTCCGCTTTATTTCATCGTTGTTTTTTTAAGACTCTTTTAAAAACATTGTCAGATGACACAGGCGGGCAAACATTATAATAATGTTATGGTTATGGATGTCTTTATTAAAAAAAAATTAAATACCGTAATTTTAGAGATCATTGTAATACTAAGCATAAGCAACTAAGCATAAGCATAGCAGTTTCTGAGTGATAGATTCAAATTAATCCAATTCGCGGATGTAACACTTACTCGTAATTAATTACGTAATTCTTCCTATACGAATATCGAAATATCAAATATACCTATATGCGTCTATACGCTAGCCGACTTATATGTCAAAATTCATCTAGGTATATTTAGAATTGTTGACGGATTTATTTGAAGCGCATTGTGGGAACGGATGTATGTATGTACAAACACATGTATGCCGCTTTACACAGGCATATAAGAACTACATGTGCACAAACAACGTAATTGTTGGCATCGGAGTATGACTTCAGATTATGTAATTTACTAATTTCTTGAATATATAAGTGATACGTTTTAAACTGGTATAATTCAATCTTTTTTAGCTTTACTAAACATCTTTAAATATCTTTGCTGTAATAATTGCTTTAATTTAAAATCTTGCCCTCATTAAAAATAAGTTTTATAATTGAAAAACCTCAGTGATATATGCTCTCTATCACAGATGCAACGAAAATATGTAGATGTAATAACCATAGTGTTCGTGTTACAAATGTAAACTGAAAGATTATGTATGAAGTAGTAAGTTATACCTCCTGTGTGGCAAATTTTTTTATATGAAAATATAAGCAGGCCGAAATTGTTAAAGGAAAAAAAAACAACAAGTATACGTCAAGAAGTTTTGAAGCGAGTCAAACTAAAGTAAAAGCTCCTTTGATACACATCGTACACTTTCTCTCAATGCCAGTCACGTGTCTCTCGGTTAAAGTAAAAAAGACTTAGATGTAGCCGTGGTAGTTATTTAGGTATACGTTTACTTACAAGATCGTATAGATACATACAATTTTATCAAATATAGATTCGTTTTAACACAGTGTAGCGGATATTGGGGCGTCCGCGGAATACGAACGTGAGGTCGGAATGGTAAGACAATATACAACCAACTCGTAGACACACCTATTGTGTCGACAAATCGATATTAGAGTTAGACGGCACATTCGACTCGGTAACACCGAGCGTTTCTGAGCTATGGATGCCTCGATAGAACACAGAAGCGACTATATTTCTAGGTCGTATAGATAAAACTGTCTGTCTATGAATGTAGTATACTTGCGAATTGTTAACCCCAAGGGATCATTTATGGGTCAACAAGCAGCTAAACTTTATTTTCTACAATTTTTATTTATGTATGTGTCTCTGTGTTCCGGGTTCTCTTGGTAATGCCTGAAAGAATTTTAATGGGACTTTCTTTGACAGATAGGGACCTCGATAGTATCTGGCGTCTTATGTGTGAATATTGAAAAGCTCGTAATGATTTAGGAATTATTTGAATTTCTGTGTGATAGTACACACTTACACTTTATATCCTATTAAGACAGTATTTCTTGCGATTGAAACTGTCTGTGCAGCTTGTTTCTAATATTATTTCATATTCAATCTCATAAACGTATTCTGAAACACAGTAACAGGTTTTACTGACATAAAAAGGTGTTAGAAGTTCTAAAAGCAAGGTTGACTTTTAATTGTTTTAAAAGGTTTATTTATAGGTATAGCTGCTTCTGCTCAACATCATTGTTATTTTTCAGTTTTTAATGTTCAAAGCACTTCAAACAAAATTGGAAACTATTTGGCTTTTACTAATTTGCGTTTGATCGTGACCGTTTAAATCAATTTTTATTGTTATACAAGTAGTAAATCTTTGTTTCATACAAAATATTCGTGTCTTAAGTGCTTATTATTCTTTGTAAGCAGTAGTAAACTAGTCGCTAGAAAGGTTGTAGTTGCAGTGACTTAGTCTACAGATTACATTTTTATATATAGGTACCTAATATTTATCAATCGATCCGCATTGAAGCGAGTCAAATAAAAATGAACGTAATATATAGGTAGTAGTAAACATGTAAGAGGAAATCCTGCCCGTGTACCAGAAAACAATGGGCCATTGATTATTGTTAAATACAGTCTAATCGCTTTTACACAAATATATTATGTATGTATACGTTAATTTCATTGTATTGTACTTAGTTTAGATATTGAACATATATGGCCATTAATATTCTCGATCATGTTAATATAAGTATCTTGTAGTTATGATCCATTTATATATCTATTTTGTAAATAGTATAGTAGGCACAGTTCGCAAAGATGTTGTAAAATCTTACACAAAATAGTCGTTAATCACTTTACAAGATTACACCGGCAACATTTGATTTCTCTTAATCTACCCCTTGAGTGATTAATTAAAGTTTACATGGGCTGGCAGGCCTAACTTTATACTAGGTATTTCATAATCCGCTTTATTTCTAACGCTTGAAGTATCGGAATATGTTCCCCTAGCAAGCTTTTCTTAGTTTCTCAATGAGTAAGTCAACCTGAAATTAATTATGTTAGGTTAGCTTTAATATAAGTATCTTTGGGCGAAGTGGAAGACCGAAATAAAAAGAGATAAAGATTCATATCTGCTTAAACTTCAGTTGTAAGACACCTTTCCGTTTCACTTGAATGCAATTTTCGTGGATTCGTTGAACTGACAGCATACCCCACGACCGTGACAAGCAACGTAATCTATTGAATGTTCAGTCGAATCATTCCCAAGAATTACGTACACAAAATTCAGCTACTTTATTTAGTACTAGATACAACTCACGGTTTTGCTGTGTAAAATAGTATTTTAAGTACTTTAAGCTTTATTTTATGAAGTAGCCTTACTCCTTATAATATTAGCTATCTTTAAGTTAAAGCTCCGACAAATTCTGTGGAACCGTTACGGCAATCATTCGAAACAGAAAGATAAAAATATTTAGATTTCGTTTTTGCTGTAAGTACCATATTATATAATATCGTATGGTTTTTAATAAGCAGCTGTTAATTTTGACATTACAAACAGCCACTTATATTGTTTTCTCACAAAACTACATTATATTAGGATAGACCAGTATACATCGACATGTAACTCATATAATATTCGAAACACTCTTAATATTATTAGGGCGCATTCCACAGGGAACGACAAGAAAAATAGGATAATAAAAAGAAGTGCCGCAAATTATTCGCTGCGATATCCCACGAGACCGACAAACAGGACGTGCGAGATTCAGCCAAGCTTTACCTATAAGAAAGAGAAAAAGAGGGTCATTGCATAAGAGTATCTTACTATTACGTTAGCAAGTAATGTTAAATAATTCCATCGAGTACTCTGGCCTATTTATCGAGAGACATGTTAACGTATATTTTATGTTTTACAGGCAGTTACAACAAAAGCAACGAATCTAAAAACATTGGTATCTATAATAAACAAAAAGGTTGTTCGTTATTAAGAAGATTCTCAGGTAAAATGGCGCACCTTTCATCTCTTTGTTTCAAAACTCCCCTTTAATTAAACTAAGTAATCAACAAGGGTGGGCAACGATCATTCGTCTGGAGACACGATTGCTATTTACAAGATGTCTTTCGACCGGATCTTTACCGATCTTGTAACGTTTAAAGATCATTTATTGCTTACCCACCGACAATACTGTTAAAAATCATTAAATTTAAATTGTTGTGATGATAAGATTTTAATCCTGCATATTGTTTGCCATTTCTTTCCTTCTTGTTAAGCCATTTATTATACAACTATAATTCGATTTATAACTGTTCAAGGTGACTATAATTAAAGATACTTTTGTTCTTGTTTCCTTAAAATTCATTCGTACTGGTCTTGTTTACCTTCCTATATTCATAAATATCACCTTATCGATACGTGGATACAAATACTCAAATATCGAATTAGTTATGAAAAACGTAGGCAACGTACTTTCGCAACATTTTAAGCCTAACATGGCTAACAGATTCACGTGAATACAGATAAATAACTTTTTCCGTATTAATATCGATGTTTCACGTTCAAAACTATTGAGCATGAATACGGGAGAAGCTATAGAAAGTGCTTCATTAAACGAACGGTTTTTCACAATTTCCGTATTTTGAAACAAACAAGCACAAAAAGATAGTTAAAGGTTGATTGAGGGATACAAATTTATGAGTTGATATAAAAATACTGTTATACGTTTTCTAAATACTGTAGATATATTGTATCAGCGATATTCAACACTAGCCTGATCTACTAGTGATTTGTGCAGTTTCTTTTTAATGAAGTAGGTGTTGGTTATCTACCGCCACACATCAATTGTATATGTATATAATACATGTCTATTTAATTTTTTTGTATGTTTGTCTGTTATCGTACTCGTATCAATTTAATAGCACTTTATTGATTTCAGTGACATTTTTATTTTATAGCCTGCTGACTGAGGCATAATTTATGATACCATTCAGAAAGATTTATTATTTAGGGGCCAAAATATACTTTTCTCTGCCTCATAACCCAAAAATCTCTGGACAGATTTGAAGGAATCCTATTGCTTGTATATTCTAGATTCTAGAGTATGTAAGTATTGTGTCAACAATTCAAAATATCCTGCACATCACATCAGGGCTTTGTGAATGTTTTGGGTAAATAAACTTTCACGTTTTTTTAGTATAGTTGAACTAAGTTTATGTTGAAGAACACTTTGAGAATCATGTTTTTCGAGAGAAACAAACGGCACCAACGTAACCTATGACCTTTCTTCATGACAAGTTTACGTGAAATGGAGATCTTAGGTTTTTTTTTATATCTGTTGAAATGTATTATATATTAATGTCGGTTTCGAAAGCACTAGCCACAAAATTAGAGGATTACAACTGACAAAATAATATCAAAAGATGTTTGTCTGGGCTCCAGGAAACTCGGCGCCTGATTACACATGAAAATATCTTGTTTACATGCGGTACGACGCTAAATTACAACGCTCTTTGTTTCAGGAACGTCCCTATTAATTTTATTTTACATTAAATTCTTTTTTTCTTGAAACGGTTCATACGTGAAAATATAACGTATTTTTATAAATACACATATTACTAGTTTTATATACATTTTGAACGATTTCTTGTACATTATTTAATGTACAAGAATGTAAGAATGTATATAATATATAAGAATGTAATGTAATAATCAGATATTAAACATCTCCTGTGTTCAGTGAAGAAGTGTAGTTTGGAAATAGCTTAGGATATATTATATTTTAAAATGTAATGAGTTAAATACGGCAAGCGTATGAAATGATTAAAGTGATCCTACTATGAAATGCTAATTGAAATTGGATATTTTTTACTTACAGACCCGAATAACAGTCTAGAACCGAGTTACGAGTATAAAGGGAAATATACCATAAATCACGGTTTTGGGGTACTCTCGCGCTCTTGTAAACGATTCTGTTGCCCACTGTATTATACCTACTTACAACTGTATCTTACTGTGAATACATAATAATAATTTAAAAAACAAGGGACATTTTAATGTATCATTAATGTAGATATCGAAGTATCCAAACTTACGCATTTCGTGACTATGATACACATAAAGTCTATTTCACAGACTGTTTCAAACTGGGATGTGTGTTTACTATCAACTGACATTACAATAAATATTAAAATACAGTGATAGAAGTGTAATTTTTATAACAGAGAGCTAACACACAGGTTTAACGTAGACTGATAACAATGTAAAATGAATACGGCGTATCGTAATAATGCAATTCCTAAGCATATTTAAGTTAATCTACCTAATAACCAATAGCATACGACGTCTTTCAATGAGCTCGAAAGCTTTTAAAACGTGCTAAAAACATTAAATTATCTGTCATAACCAATTGCTTAAAAAATGAACCTTAATTTTTAATCGTCAGCCATTTGTAATTTCGCTATTATACGAACACAATGCATTATACGGCACGGCATTTAAATAATAATTAATTGTTTCGACACAATCGTAAATTACGAGTGAATACTCGACGATATTTAACGACCCGGTAAAGGGGAAACGTCTTATAGAAGGACAAAGGATCAAATTCGACGCGGAGTGCTGGAGAAATATAGGTTCATTTGTATTAGGGATTGCAACCCGTACTTACCATACAAAAGACTGCAAGTACAGCTTTGTAAATAAGGCCGGTTCAGTGTGAAGATTTAATACTTTCTCTTATAAAAATAGCTATACAAAATATTTATAACCCAGTTTGTTTTGGTGAGTTTACCTGACTTGTCTCAATTCTCTTGAATAAAATCACTTAATAAAATCGAAGTTTACAAAATAAAACAAAGCAATGTAAACGCTGCTGCAGAACAGCGCTTAGCAGCTGTGCCGTCACTGCACATATTCAAACTAACGCTCGTACACCTGTTTTATTGGTTAGAGTTCAAAATCTTGCGGCCTCTGAACGAACAAAAGCTTTTGTTTGAAGTTCGGAACTCTCTAAGTCTCTCCGAAACATTATTAGCAAGAAATTTCATCGTTGAAGTGGAATATATATCTTGGGGCTTAACTGAGAAGTTATTCGATTATATTCATGGTTTACCTCAAAACTATAATTTGTAATAAATGTTTGAGGTAGAGAGTTTCATTACAGTAAAGATCCAACGATTCGAGTTTATAGGAGATAATTATAAAGGTTAAGCGCTCATTTTCTAGCTTCCCAATTACCATAACGCTATTATAATAATTTCTATTCGAGAACATAGCCAAGATAATGTTTCTTAACTTTATTATAAATGCTAGTCAGTGTTATAGGACTTCTTTTTAGGATAAGACAAAGCACTCAACAGTCGCGTGACCACTGTAAAGAAGAGTCATCCGCACAGTTTTCAACCGTGAAACCAAAGTTGATCAAGACATTGGTCTTTACGAGTAAGTACTAGTAAATAGATAACAGTTTTAAGAGTTTCGATATTGGACGGTAATAAGACGTACGAGTCATTTTGTTTTAGCACGTAAAAGGGCAATTTTCTTCAAATGACTAGCTGGCCAAATTTTAACGAAAATTACCGTAGCTGGCAATTAAAGACAAGATTACACTGCAGTTTTTTTTCTTAATGCGTACACACACAGAGTTCTTAAACAACAGTTACATGAACGAAAGTATTACAAAAGTAATATTTCATATATTTTAATCCAAGAAGTCATTGTAATTATGTACATTGAAAATCTAAACTTTTTTACTACGTTTAGAAGCCACGACATGCTGAATAGCACTACAAATACATTGTATTTGCTCTGCGAAATCTAGGTCTAGTGAGAAACTGTAAAAAACCAAATTGAGAACTTTTGAGTTTATCGTAAATACAAAATAAAGCCTGTAATGAGCTATGCCGAAAACTGTTAATTGTCGAAAACATTCAATTTACCGTTAAAAGAAAACTCATCAGTGGTGGGCTGACAGAAAATGGGAGTTATAATATAAGGATGGATATATTAAGCTATTTCGGTATTTTTATGCTAGATAAATAAACAACGTATAGAGTCGTATATAATCGTATAAAATCTGGCGAAAACTTGGTCATTCAAAAAAGGGACGCGAGGAAATATCCATAAAAAGGACAAAATTAGGAAAATCCGACTGGAATCGGATAGCGATCCCACTTTCATTGGGGTCTAATACAATCACGAAATTTCCTTCTTTATTCTATAGAAATACTTTATTGAAGTTTTTATTAACATATTTGCTGCTTCACTTGTATTGTAGGTACTACATTATAGAATTCGATTATGGAACATAATGACTGGTAGGAAATCGTAACATAAATACGAGTATACCCCAATTTCAACAAGTAAAATTCACGGTTATTTGGAGACCAGAATGTAACCTCATTTTGTATATTAAATTTGAAAACTAACTTCTAGCACATTTTAAATGTGATAAAGACGCTTTGAAGTCTACGTATTATGCAAAGATTTAATGATGGATCGTTAAATCAATCTGAATAATAATAAACTGCTCTTCTACGATTTCGTCCGCAACGAATCATATTATTATGTCTAATCGATATTATATCTCACGGTTTGGTCAGCCATGTAAACGCTCAAAACTCGATTTTTGTCGACGTTTTAATCCCAACTATTCAAATATATTGCACTAAACTCACAATAGTCTGTATTTGAAATGTAAATGAAGTTCAGGACTTCGTGACGTAACAGTAATTTGTAATTCGGAGAGAGTCACTACCTTTTGTGTTTTCGGCAATCGTAAAGGATCCATTTCTCATTTCCTTGCACTATCGCCCTTAACTCGACATTGTCTAATTTGTCGGTCTTCGTGATCGATACGGGGTGGAAATAGGAACCGACGGATCTGGATCAAAGAAACCACCTTTGGTATTAACGGAAGTTCGTATCTAATTGCCTTTTTAATAAATTAGACAAGGTTTTCTTTCTAACGGCAATTTTTTTCCTCTAAGCACCAACGTATGGTGCCTGGAATACTTCTAGTATTGTAATAATATTAACTACCTATTTTCCCATTACTGGAGCCGAGAGATGTATGCCCACTTAATATAAAGTGAATAAATTATAAATTGTCTAATATATATTTATTAAAAGGTTATTAAAGGCCATCTCTATGGTCATAAAAATGTAAATTTCACTGCCTATAACTCGAATAACGTTTCGCGAATTTTACCTCTGAAATTGGGATCACGAGGCACTAAATCAGGATCAAGTCACATTGTTACGGTGTCATAAATTTATTATTATAATGAGTTAAGTAAACGGGCTTATCCCCGCCGTCTCACTTTCATTGAAATTGAGCTATAATTTAAGGTATAGTTTAAGAATATTTCCGTGATGATACTTTGTGTTGAAGATTACAAAATAAGTTTATACGCTGGGAGAATTTTTGAGAACATTAAACACAATCATATTATACGTACCTAAAGGCAGAACGTCTCCGCGATTATCTACTGTTATGTACCTAAAAATTTTCTTCATAATAATGAATAAGAAATATTTGTGCTTTCGAGACATATCGCATGCTTGTTGGATTACTGACTTAACTCAAAAAAGACGATATTTGGGAAATCGAAAAAGAAGATCTTGCAATGAGACCTCATCGTACTTGTTGATGAATAAAATTAAAACAATATATC